>JACXGI010009049.1:0-31533 GCA_016801175.1 Esox masquinongy
TCCGTCGTCCTCAGCCACCTGACTGTTGTCCCAACTGTAGTCTTGTTCTTTTCCTGTTCCAAACTGGGTTTTTTTTATCGTTCCTTCAGTGTCTTATGTACAGGCATGTTTTGCCTGTACATAAGATCTGCTATTACTTTTGCTACAGCAGTGTGTTTTTCTCTGTGTGTGTGCGTGTGTGTGCGTGTGTTTGTGTGTGTTGCCACCAGGGGGAGTTTCTGAACTACGACATTCTACTGGGGGTGAACCAGGGAGAAGGGCTCAAGTTTGTGGATGACAGTGAGGGGGATGATGGGATCTCTGCAGCCTCCTTCGACTACACTATCTCCAACTTTGTGGACAACCTGTATGGATATCCAGAGGGTGAGGGGTGGTTTGTCACCAGACAGGAGCAAAGCCAGCCCCGGGGGGGGGGGCCCTATGAAATCCGTTTTATTTTTTTCAAAACTCTGTTTTATTTTTTCCCAAATTCCTTTTTTTCCGTTTTATTTTTTAAAATATAATAAGTGTTTTATGATTAACACTAATTTTATCATCAGAAAGAGTGTCTAATAATGTGAATGAATAAAACTTCAACAATTTAACATGACAGCACATTTGTAATGATGCAACGCAACATTGCAATATTTTTTATCAAGTCAAGCTCTTTAAATTTCAAGTGCAATATATAGATACAGCGATAGGTATCTATATGGAATTGCTAATAGCTGCTGAAATTATGCATCGCTATTTTTCACCATGATAGCTCATTGTTTGGAATATCACAATTTGCATGCCGATAATTCACCCTGCAGAATGTTAATGTAGGCTGTTGCAACGGCATAATAATAGGCACACAGGATCGGTGAGTTTGACCGCGGCTGCTCTCATTTTCGGGTAATGCTTCTCCCTGGCTTCTCCTGGCTAACACGGTGCTTTTCCTTGTTCTTCACAGGGGCTTTAGACTTAAGTGGTCATCACGTATTTTTACGGGTCCAATCAATAGTATGTTGACAGAATTTGCAAAGCAGCTTATTGCCAGACTCACAATACTCCACTGGGTATTGCTCTGCTCCAAATTTAGTGGTTAGGGTCGAATTTTTTATGTTTTTTGACAACTCCTCGACGTGTTTCTCAAAGTGACAGCCAAGTTGTGAGGTGACATAAGAGTCCAACGCACGACTGAACCCCCCCCATCGAAGATGGAATTATTTCTCTAGACCTACTTGTCTGTAATTTTACAATTATGAAATCAATAAGGTTGCTACAATAATTAAGCCTACTTTTAAGTATTTTTTTAATCAAGTTCAGCCAAATTATGGAAAATTCTGCAATATTCCACGTTTTACAGTTGATTCCATTTTTATTACCAAATTCCACGATTCCGTCCGCATTTTCCGCATCGCAGAAATCAGCCTTTTTTATTGCAGGTGTTCCATGGCTCTCTTTCTCCCTTCTTATTCCCATCTCCTGTTATTTGGCTCCTACTTTGATCGCCCTATTGCCCTCTCTCTCTCTTATCACTCTCTCATTTCTCTCTCTGATGTCTGTCTGTCTGTCTGTTCAGGTAAGGACATCCTGCGGGAGACCATTAAGTTCATGTACACTGACTGGGCCGACAGGGACAACGGAGACATGAGGAGGAAGACCCTGCTGGCGCTGTTCACTGACCACCAGTGGGTGGCGCCGGCGGTGGCCACGGCCAAGCTGCACGCCGAGTTCCAGTCTCCTGTCTACTTCTACACCTTCCACCACCACTGTCAGACGGAGGCCCGGCCGGAGTGGGCCGACGCAGCCCACGGCGACGAGCTGCCCTACGTGTTTGGTGTCCCCATGGTGGGAGCCACCGACCTGTTCCCCTGTAACTTCTCCAAGAACGACGTCATGCTCAGCGCCGTGGTCATGACCTACTGGACCAACTTCGCCAAGACCGGGTCAGTGAAGGACCTCGTACCTAAACAAGACCTAGTACCTAAACATGACCTAGTACCTAAACAAGACCTAGTACCTAAACAAGACCTAATACCTAAACATGACCTAGTACCTAAACAAGAACTAGTACCTAAACAAGTCCTAGTAACTAAACAAGAACTAGTAACTAAACAAGACCTAGTACCTAAACATGACCTAGTACCTAAACATGACCTAGTACCTAGACTCCCTAAAACACCACAACGCACAAAATGTTGTATTGTTGCATTTAAATTGTGTGGTACTGTTCGGCTCTATAGACGTATACATGTTCTGTTATTTGTTACGTATAGATTGTTTTTGTGGACCCCAGGTTGGGGAGGTCCAGCTAATAAGCAATTAAAATGCAACGTTGAACAAGTGTTATAATCTATGTCCTGATTTCCCTTCCTCCTCTCCCCGTCTCTTATCAGTGACCCCAACCTGCCAGTCCCTCAGGACACTAAGTTCATCCACACCAAGCCCAACCGCTTTGAGGAGGTCATCTGGACCAAGTTCAGCTCCAAAGACAAGCAGTACCTCCACATCGGCCTGAAGCCCCGCATCCGAGACAACTACCGGGCCAATAAGGTGGCCTTCTGGCTGGAGCTAGTCCCTCACCTGCACTCCCTGCACGAGGACATCATCAACACCATCACCACCCGACTGCCGCCCGGAGGAGGAGGTCCCCGTATCCACCGGCCAGGTCCCCCGGGGGCCCGCTCCACCCGCCACCCCGTCATCTCTACCAACCCCCCGGAGCCCGAGCTGGACCCGTCAGATCCGCCGCGTCGCAACCCCTTCCCGGTGGAGATCAGGGACTACTCCACCGAGCTGAGTGTGACGGTGGCGGTGGGCGCCTCGCTGCTCTTCCTCAACGTGCTGGCCTTCGCCGCGCTGTACTATAAAAGGGACAAACGCCACGAGCTGCTGCAGAGACGCCACCGCCGCCTGTCCCCCCAGCGCGGCCTGGGCGCGTCGATGGGCATGGGGGTGGGCATGGGGGTGGTGGGCGCTCCGTCCCACAACGACCTGGCGCTGAGCCAGGAGGAGGAGCTCATGTCGCTGCAGATGAAGCAGCAGCGGGCGGAGATGGAGCGCGGCATCGGCACGCCGCTCCCGTCCCGCGGCCTCCACGGCGACCTGGAGCCGCTGCGGACGCAGGTGGGGCCGCCGGACTACACGCTGGCGCTGCGCCGGGCTCCGGAGGACGTGCCCCTGATGACGGCCAACACCATCACCATGATCCCCAGCACCATCAGCGGCATGCAGCCGCTCCACCCGTTCAACACCTACCCCCCGGCGCCGGCCCCGTCGACCACGCCCACCCCGGGCCACAGCAACAACGCCCTGCCTCACCAGCACTCCACCACCCGCGTATAGAAGCAGGCCTCTTGCTCAGCGGAGCCGCCACGCCGCACCGGTCCTTCTCTCTTTCTCACTGGGATTATCCCCCGCCTCTTTTTGCCCAAATCTTTTTTTTTTGTGTTTGGCTTTTTTTTTTCTCGTCCCCCTCGCGGCGAGGGTAGGTTATTGCCACCTGCGGTCGGGACGGGTCTCAGCCTGTGGGTTGCTGAGACAAAGATACATCGTTACAACTAACACATCTCTTGTCAACACATCATCCAAGCTGTCCTACAATCATGTCCTACAATCTGCCTGTTTTCCCCTCTCTCTGTCTCTCTCTCTCTCACTTTCTCGATTTTCCTGTTTCAACCCATATTGCTGTTGCTCCTCTCTCTGCTTACCACTCGTTCCTTCTCCCCATCTGTTCCTGTAGTTCTTCATCACAACGTTCACCCGGTACTCTCAGTCTCATCATTATCCCCTTTGTCTCTCAAACCACTTCAGGACTCCTTGTTTTCTTCTTCGGAGTCTTTTATAGAAACACATACATGTAAATGATGTATTATTGATAAATTGTAAGGATATGAATGAAAAAAGTGATATTCTGATATCTCGTTTTTACCAGCATTCTTGGTGCCAAGTACTGTGATAACGCTCCTCTCTCATTGGAGGTCCAATGGACAACCTGGAGAGGCCCATCTTACACAAGGAATTACCATCATCAAAAAAAGTGCCAAACGTTTCATCATTCTTTTTGATCTCTCGCACTTTCTTTCTTTTTTTGTTCTTGCATTCAGTGTTGCACTGTGGCTGGGCTTTAGGGGGGAAATATTAAATATATCCTTGTAAAAAAAAATATAAAGAGAATATTAAGATTTTTAACTTGTTTGCTGTCTGGGATCTCCTGCATGATTTTACTTTTTTTTCTAAATGGAGGATGGACTTCAGAGTGGAAATCTTGTATTTTAATTTTTTTGTTTTTCTTGTTTTGCCTTGTTTTCTTACTGTTGTTGTTTTTGTTCTTGAAAAGCTATTTCTTTTCAGTTTTTACATCCGCTGAACTTTGTGCACTTCATGAAGAAAACTATCTCCTATTCTGTAGATACTTCAGAAAAGGGTATCAAGAGATGAATATTGACAATGATTATAACAAGGACAACAAATATGTCCTTTATTTTTTCATTTCTATTCACTGAGGCTGTGCCACAAGCACCTGCCACCCTGAAAGACAGATGAGCCCCCTGTCTCCTCCTCTTCTCTTTAGTTCTCTTATTACTTTAGTTGTGGGGTGTTGCACGGTCATCATGTTTTTGTCTCAAAAGAAGATCGTCATTACTCAACAACAACATTGTTGAACTTTACCGCCCCATCAGCTTGCAGTGTTTGTCAATAGGCTAATACTTGTTTTTGAGTCGTGAAAATTACATTATTTCATGTGTATTGCCTCAGTGGTCGAAAATTGTTATAATTCTACATATTTTCTCGGGAATGAGGGTTGTCATTGAACATCTTAGTTTTAACCACTGTCATCCTCTCCTCAGTGGACGTTTAGCTGCATGCTACAGGGGTCTGGAGACTGGGCGACACTTCCTTTTCATCTCCTCTTCCATTGTTCTGAGACTCTGTTCCGCGGGGGGGTTGGGGGGCTCAGACAGATTGACACAGGTGATGGGGGAGAAAGCCTTGTACGCACGTTTCAGCTCTTTCAACTGCACAACTGAACACAGGGACACGACAAACTCTAGACACTCAACACAAAAAAGAAATTACAGAACTGCTATTAAGACAACTTTAGGAAAAATGTTGACGTGAAAAACAACGGCGACGACTCGTCAGAAGACGCCCGCTATGTCTCCAATGCACAGATGATGCATTCTAAAGCTTGTGTAGAAAAAAAACATTTGATGAACATTACTCGTATACACTCAAAAAAAAAAACAAGCTAGCGGGGTGGAGTTCCCCGTTTTTCCTGTTCTGTTTCCTGTCTTGTTTTGGGAGGATGATGACCACATTGAGGTTAGTCTGCTTACTGTCACAGGGGACTGGACAGAGTCGGGACCCTGAAAAAAGAACAAAAAACAACCCATTGAAATAAACTGTACATTTTTTTAAGTGTAAGAGAACAACCTGGTATTTGTAAATATTCTGTTTATGGTTTCCGAGTGAATGGATACATCTTTTCTTTGTGACAACAGGTGCAAGTTGAGATGGCTGATTTGAGCACTTACGTATGTCGCTGTTTGATCCTCTTTCATTTTTTAGATTACAAGGTCAAAGTGCAACAACTTATGGGCACATGTTGGCAGTAATTAACATACATGAATGATCTGTGAATGAAATCTACATGGAAAATCCTAGCATGGTTGAGTTGAACATAAATACAGGGAGGGACTGGGGTATGGCTCAGGTTTCTCTAATGTAGATGGGTAATAATGTGTGGGGTTCTGGGTGGAGGTGGGCATTACTTGCACATTTGTGAATTGCCACATCAATCATGAAGACAGCTTTTTTTTTCTGGAATGGCAGTTAATTTAAGATGATCCCTTTGCATCCGTTAAGTGGCCAAAGATGAGAGCTGCGCAGATAGCAGATTTAGAGAGAAAGGGGAAGCGAGAGAGAGGGAGACAGATGGAAGGATGGCAGTGATACTATACAGCAGTACAGATAGAGCCATGGTTTGAAACTGCTCAACCCAAACCTGCAAAACAAGGGAACTGGAATGGTGGTGGTGCTGGTGATTGTTAGTGACACTCACTGCTCTTAAAGGTGACAGCGTATTACCCCATAGCTTAGAACAGGTATAGTATGTTGTCAACTCCTTTGTACTCTTTAGTCTTGTTTCAGACTCTGATGGTTGTGGTTGCTTTGCTATCCTTTACTATTGCCATGCACACTCTCTGGTTGTCATTTTATGGGGATATCAGCTCACCTGTTTGCTGTCCATTTGAGATGCCCATGTTTCCAAAAATAAAAAGTGAAAAAAGACAGTATTTTTCTAAAAAAAAAATGATGACTGAAATTTGAAAAGCAGGGATATGACAGCCAACAGACTCTGGAAGCACACTCTCACCAAGTTCACACGGTGACACTAAAGTCTGGCGTTGGCTAAAAAACAAACAACAAAAAAAATATCATTTCATGGATGCAAATCTCTTTTCCAAGGTTCGCACTGGGTTGCCCAAAAAGACTTGCACCTGTTTGTCTCTGTTTTCATTTAGCCTGAAATCAGCAACCAACTGGAGGCTGGAGAGACAGCAAGCAAGCGTTCCGAACGTGTTTTAAGAATGAAGTTAATATTTCAATTTCATATAGAGGCTATTACACACTGTATGTTGTGTATCTGAACTGGAGAACATTAAAAAGACATTCTTAAACAAATTATCACATTTTCCCTGTTATTGTCTATTAACGCACAACTTCCAATTATATATCTCCATTTGTTAGTGGTTGTTGATGTGATTAATGATTAACTCCTGGTAAAATGTTTAGGTTGTTGTTGTTTTTGCTGGGGGGGGGGTTCTGGTGATAATTTCAAGGTTTTCATGCACAAACACAAAATTATTTATTTATGTATTTTTTTAGACGGAGCCTATTTCTTTTATTTAACATGGTCTAAGTAGGGCAGCGGTGGCGCTGTCTATCCAGCAGAGGGCAGCAGAATCCAGAACAATATATTCCCGGAACTGATGTCATTCTCAGCCTCAAGTCGGCTAGGCCAGAGAGCTGTGTGCTGCCTACAGGCTTACAAGCCCACAAGCCAATTTTGGAGGAGATGTTCGACAAGATAAAAGGAGGGAGGGAAACACAGGCAGATTGATCAATGCATTGTCTTGAAGCATTGTGTACCTGTGGTCTAAAATAGAACAGAACTAAACAAGCTTATGTGAACCCACCAATAAACAATACTGACAACAGTATCTTAACACATGTAATTCCATCAGCCACTAGAGAGAAAGCAATGTTGTACTTCACAAAGTTGACTGGCTCTAGATAAGCTAAAGTTGTACTTAACAAGTAAGGAATATATTCTGCATTATTAAGGTGTCTACTATGTGTCACAAGAGTTTTGTATGATTTCTCAAAATAGCTACGAGACATTGATAGATCTTATTATAGGTTTATGGAAGAAGTTAGGAACCAGAGGTCTGTATTTAACAGATTAATGAAACAACTACATTGGCTGGCTCTGTGATTCATTCTACAAACCTTTCGATTACCAGTCAGATGCTTTAATTGCTGTGCTACCAGCGGCTCCAAAATTGATTCCACTGTGTTTGTGGTAAATGAAAATATAGTGCCTGTACATTTTAAGACATGTTTTGCAGACACTCATATCCAGTACAGGTGTAGACCTGGTAAAGGTCAAGTTTAATCTGATACTGGAAAGTAAAATTTGTAATGCCTATTTATTTAACAATTTGGGCTGATATGTTGTACTTTAGCAGTTTTTTTATTTTTTATTTTTGGTTAGAGAAATAGACACCTGGTCTGTAAGTCTAGTACAAGTTAAAACTTACAGACCAGGTTTGTATGAATATACTGAGGCTTAGGTGCTGGATAGACAATTTAAAACGAGTCTCCCCATGGTGGCAAATGGTTTACAGTGCCCTAGCTTTATTAACACCCTTAGGGATGAGCAAAAGGCTACTGTATGAAAAGTGTTTGTTAGCTAGATCTTAGACTCAAAATAACAAGAGAAATCTAACCTTTGATTGGGGAAAAAACAAGAAAGGACTACTAAATTATACAGCAGTCTACTTAAGTGAAGTTTGTATTCTAAAGGTTTTGTATTTTAAAGGAAGCCACTCAAAATACTGACTTGCTCTAAAAACACATTAGGTTTATGTTTGTATTAATTAATGTTTGTGTTTATTTCAATGTTGTATATTGTTACTTAATGCTCAGATAAATAGATTTTTGTCAGATGGCCTAAGCCCTTTGCTCATGTGTTTATATTATTAATATTTATTCTCATTTGGAAATAATAAGTGGTCATCAATTACGTTTTGCTTAGATTGGGGTATAAATATGCAGTGACACACATGTCAAAATCCACTAGTCATCTATCAACATGGATAAAGTCAGAGAACACACAAATGAAATGAGATAAAAGTTTATGGACCTTCACACATCATGCAATGACTGTAAAAAATACCCATTAACAGGAACTTTGATGGACCTGCCTGAAAGAGGGCCCAAGTGCATTTTGCACCCACTCACTCTAATCTGTGATATTAATCACAGATTTGCAGAAGGTTGAATCTTGGGGTCTCCAAGTCTCCAAAGCTGTAATTAGACATAACTTTCACGCCAACAAGCTATTTGATCATCTTACCCAAAGTAAGCAACTTCTCTAATTAAGAACCTTGTATTTGCCAAATGTCATTGGAACTTTATCTGGAATGGTGTTCTACAGTCAGATGAAAAAAAAATTGTGTTTTTGGCCACAAACACTCGAGATGAGTTTAGTGTAAAAAGAGGAATGGTCATGCAGAAAATGATTAATGGTGATGGACATGATTTCATTCCAAAATCAATGGAAATTTTGTTAGGATACAGGGTATCATGGACTCTGTCAAGTACAAGGAGATTTTAGAGCAGAATATTTCTGCCTCCGCCAGGAAGCTAAACCTGTTTTGACATTGGATCTTCCAGCAGGAAAATGATCCAAAAACTTTCCTCAAAATCCAAACAAAATTGGCTCACTGACTACAGAATAAATTGATGGCTGTGGCTATTATGAATATAGAATAAAGGATGATATTGTAAAACATTGGCAATTGCCATTCACCTTATCTAAACACCATTGAACATCTGTTGGATGACCAGAAGAAAATAGTCCACAAACAGGGATCAAGGACAGAGATTCCGCATTGATTAATGGTGTCAGATCCCTTTTTTGTGTTCACCCACCTCATTAAACATTATAGGTGAAGAGTTGATGCTTTTATCCTTGCAAGGGATGTGTATAACTGTCAATGATATAATGTTTTCAAGAAAAACGTGTTTGTTGTTTAAGAATTAATTTTTTCTTTGAGCAATTTTATGTCAATTTATGGTTAGAAAATGTACCTCATAAAAAAACAATTAAGCTTTTCCGTAGCTTTTTGTACTTATCTTAACCAAGGGGGCCAATAACTCTGGAGGACACGGTGATGAAATGCAGGTCAATACAGGTGATGAAAAGAGTTAATAGTGCTGAGCATCATAGAGCAAATGGCTACGTGTTATGCCAACGCACTGTGAGTTTATCTGTAGAAGGATTAGCTTGTAGAGATCAGAGGTCACATGACTAAGATAAGCAAAAAACAGTGTTGGGGTGTGCACCAAATATTTGCATATAAGTAACTGTTGGTGGAGGATTACAGGCCTAAGGAAAGTTGATGATAGGAATGAGATAGTAGGCAAGTAATATCGCTAAGGTGTATTGGCAAAGTAACAGGGCAATAAGTAACATTTAAGGCATTTAGGGTCAGGAAAGAGGTGTAGATGTCCTTGAATAATACAATATTAGGGTATTGGCGTGTAGGCCTTAGCATTATGGCATGGATTTAACAGGGCAGGGGTCATGGGGCAAGTGGGCTTAAGTATATAGATATTGGGGCTGATTTATAGGGGTGTCTGGCTATTTTATTATAGCCAGAGCACAAATGGGTCTAAATATAAAACATACTCTTCAATATAAAATAAATATTTTTAAAAAGTAAAATTTGGAAAAAGAGAGCTTCTTTTATAATCTGTGCTGTCTGGATTCATCTTCATGCGCAGTGCCAGTTGATTGGAGCTGCTGGTTGGAACATAATCATGTGAATGAGTCCAGTTTTTTTTCTCTTACTCATTCACATTTTCCACCCTCAGTAAACCGACTTTTCTACCAGTTTGTCAGGTCATCAATCACCTTTTTGTCCCATGCTTGGAAGTTCGTTCAGAGATTTCAGCAGAAGTCCAGTGACCTCATTGTCACTCTAAACAAATGTCAAAACACAGCCTCGGTCTTCAGAGAATCACGGACTGCTCTGCTGACAGGCGGGAGCGTTTTTGAGCAGCAGGCGAACCTTTCCTCGTAGGAAGTTGGTGTGTACACTAAGCAGTTCAGATAGGGATGACACCTTCCTGGTTGTTGTGCCACCTCCAGCTGGGGCTGCATGAATGGACAGGCCCTATTCAATGGATACAAACAAAGGTTAACATACAAACCCGAGCAGAAAGCACCACTCATCCTTTTCTGGTGAACGGGGTCTATTTCAGGGTCCACCAGGCTAAAATGCATGCAGCCAAATAGAATCCCTTTTCACTAACTCCCACTTCAATTCTCGGTCTGCTCAATGCGATCCTCAGTCACTGAACTTCACTGCCCTACCCGAAAGGAAAATGCTTCTGAGAAGTGTGGGCTGACAAAGAAGCACATGAAGGCATTCAGAGGGCTGTGGAATCTCAGACAGACAGTTCCCATGGTCCATGACCTTTTCCAGAACAACTACCTATTGCCAACAAATAGGTACAGTACTGTAAGTGCAGACTGACTCATATTTGCTGTGAAGTGATAACAACAGTCTGAGACCCACAGACAAACAGGGTCCAGATCCTTTATTTATTCATTGGACAGTTTTCTCTAAATTCTGGCGCACATGCAGATTCTAAGAAATGCATATCCACTGATAACTCAGATCCATGCTATCTGGTCCCACAAAAGGACAAGCAACTTTTATATTCACCAAAACATCCATTTGCTGTATGATTCGGTAATGATGGTAACTCTGCCTTGTCCTGTTCTTTAACGAACGAGAAATGGTATAATAATATTCTTTCTGTAGTGGTGTGGGTGGAACGTTTTAATCTTCAGCTGTGACTTTTCAAATGAAACATGTCTTTAATGAATACCAAACACTGTTAGTGCATTCATTAACACTGCCTGTAACACCAAGTAAATTAACTTCTGTGGAAAAGTGTTGCTCAATATTTTTGATGAATGGTTGTGTTTCCATCTCCTGCCTTTGAATAGACACAGATTAAATAGGATATAACCTTGTGATACTACAGCACACAGGCACAGCAATAGTTCTACCTAATTATAGTGAGTATAAGAAGTCTGCGCTTGAATATGCAGGTCTTCTTCGTGTATGGGTTGAGCTACAGTCATGTCAGACCTTTTTTGACCATAAATAAGATCTTCACCATAATTAATGTAATATTTAAAACAAAAGTATATCAAGTGATTCTGAAATTAGCTGATCCTGTAACGTTATCTTTGAAGGTTTCTTGGTCGAATACTGCAGAGATAGATATGGTCCGCAAGGAGCTAACAAAAGAGATACAGGATTTTAGTTTTGAAACCTCCAGATCAGGAAATACATAAAATAATTTTGAAGACATTACATATATCATCGTATACTGTTAAGACCATCGTTAACAAGTGGAAGCAAGGCGGTACCACCAGGACAGTGCAAATATCAGGATGTCCCTCCAAACCTGATGAAAAGAGACAGTTCATCATGGAGGCTACCAAGAGGCCCATGACCACCTCAAAGGAGCTGCAGGAAATTCTATCAGTATATTACAACCATAATGAGTATTTTCCACAAATCTGAGCTATGGAAATAATTTCTCATGAAAAATAACATTTAAAGAAACAATCTCTCCACAACACATGAATAAAATGTGTTATGCTCTAATGTCTAATAGGTTTGTTTTTTAAGAGACCAGGGTGTAATTCTTGGCTATAAAACCAAAATATACTGGCAAAATATACAAAGCCAACACAGCTCATAAGCCAAGGTATACAGTACCGACTGTTCAGCATGATAGTTGCATCAACCTGTGGGGGTGTTCTCTCCAGCAAGCACAGAGGTTCTGATTAGGGTAGAGGGGACAATAAATGGCCTAAATAAATCATGATATTTTGGTGCAAACTCTGTGGCCCTCTGCCAGACAGCTAAAGTTTAAGAACAATTTCACCATTCAACTTGACAATGATTTGATCTTAACAGCCAAATCAACCAAGGAATGGCTTGCAAAAGGGAAGATCAACGGCCTGCAAAAGCCCCGTCAGAGTCTGGACCTCAGACCTATTTGAACATCTGTGGATTGCCCTAACACAAGAGAACCCCTTGCAAATTGACTGGGCTTGAACACTTCTGCAAAGAAAAGTGGGATAAAATTGCCAAATCCAACTTTTTTCATAGAAAATTATCCCTTTTTTCACTTTAATGTTGTTGGTTGTAAGAGCTTAATTAATAAAAGTGAAAAAAGGGTTGATGTGATTTTTTTTTCAATTTCAGACTTTACAGAAATAAACGTTTTATTTTTTATTAAGGGTGGGTAGACTATTCTTATACCCACTGTATTGTCATATAATAGCCTACTAGTATCTATTTTGTCATGGTGAGATGGATGAATGTGTGGTCGATTAATGGTGATATTTATTGTGGGCCTGTTGTATCGGGAATAAATCTGGAATATCAGAAATAGATACGTTTTTTGCATTATGATTACCATCAGGTTTTCTGAAAAACAACAACATTGAGATCTGCTGCTGTGCCATTCCTTCAGCATCAGTAGACTTATCCATTCTATCAATACGTTTGAATGTTTAATTACCATTATTCAAATTGCCGTCGATCAAACACATTACACAAAAAATTATGTTTGCTTGCAATGCAATTCCTAAACCGCAGGGGTATGTCTGTATGCATGGTCTGAAGTGTGCATAGTGGTGAAAAAAAATGTTCTCGTCAAGTCAAACATTTAACGACCCTCCTCTTTGAGGGGAATGTGGCAAACGCTTGGTCCTACATGACAGAAATGCTCACACCCACAGTCCCAGCCACCCAGACAGATCGCTGGCCTGGCTTTAGACACTCACAGTACTCAGTGAGTCACCTTGATGTGAAGGCTACGCAGCACTTGGCCCAGGCTCCGGATGTTGCTCTTGTTGTTGGTGATGAGGCTCTGCATGACAGCGCTGCTCAATGACTCCCCCACAGCACCCAGAGCCTGGCCTAACAGAGACAGCCCCGACTGGACTTCCACAGCCTGCTCCCAAATCTTCCAATACACACACGTTACACAGTCAACAGACACGTTACAGAAAAAACACACAATGCAAAAACAAAGCTGACAGAATGTCATTACACTGTACATAGCCTCCGTACAGCAAGACAAGCATGCACATCGTGTTAATACTCTCAAGGAGGAAATAGTACACACAGATCAACAGACTCAATGTCAGTTCATACAGGACACAGAGATGGGCTCATAACACAAAGACGTGTCTGTTCCAGAGCCATATATAGAAAGCAGACCAAATGGCCCAAACTCCTCTCCAGTGTACCGCTCTGGTTTGTGCTATTTATGTAGCGTAGGTATTAAACTGACAGACAGGTACTAGACAGGTACTCACATCCTTTGTCTCCCAGACTAAAAAGTCAACGTTTGTCAGAGGAACCACAAACGTGCCTGTCACGCCACACCCCGCCTGGCAACCTCGCTGCGAGAGGGAAGGAGGGCAAGGCAGATTGACAGAGTAAGGGGAAGATCAAACAGAGCGACAAAACGAACAAAGTAGCATAGCTGACATGTCTTCGTATGTAACACTCTAATAATATCGTTCATCACACTTCTAATGTGACATTCTCCAGACGAAAAATGTAGTCGGTGTCTCACCAGAGCCGTCTCTGTGTCGCGGGCCTCCATGATGAAGTGGTCCAGAACCCGGAGGTCACAGATGGGCCTGACAGGTGAAGGGATGCCCTGTCCTGCCCACTGGAGTACCATAAACAGTACCACCAGCAGGCCTGGGGGGAGAAGGGGGGCAACACACCTCATCAGGCTAATGCTGGAAATGGTGGCTGAGCAGACAGTAACAGAGACTTATGTCTCTAGTTCCAGACAACAGAAGATGTCAGATAGCAAAATCCCTGGACAAGATTTACTGTAAATACAATAAGTCACTGCTTGGAATGTTAGGCTGTCCCAACAGTCAGTTACACACGTGAGTTATTTAGGATAGCTGGTTTGCATCTTGCTGCCTGATTAAATGACTGATATTGTCCTGATTGTTCTAGTTAAATTGGTATGATAGTTGACATGGCGTCCCCATGCAAATACTATGCATGGAGATTTTGGTGATGTCTCCATTCCTCACCCTCAGGCCACACCATTTCTTAAACATTCAAACCCTCATCCTGGTGATGGGATGCTGATACTCCTGTTGTAATACGGTATCAGGCACTCTAGACATGCCCATCTTTAAAAACAACAAGCATAGTGTTTTGAATTTTGCAAAAGGGTTAATGTTTAGATCGTAGCGCTCCACTCAATCAAACCTGCGTTGTCGTAATTTACTGTTGTTATGGATTGCAAAAAATCCTAGCACAAACCAAATCTCCTGAGCACATTAGATGAATTATTACTTGATTTCACAGACAGTTTATCAATAATAATGGAACGTGTAGAGTAAAATTTAACCTAAATATGTAGAGGGATAACACGGGATAACACTCCCCCACTGAAATAATAATTTTAAAAAACTTGATGGAATTCTGAGGATATTTTAGTAAGACCAGCTAAGACTAGAGAACACAAGAGAGTACAATTTTTTTGAGAATTTGGGGGTGTCATACCCCAGGGGTCATTAACCCCATGTTACCCTAATAAAAACAGAACAAAAAACCTTCCCCTGGTGGAATACTCTGTTTTGAAGGCCTGAATACCGAGGTGCAGTTAGCGACATACTGGCCCTTCTCATTCTGAACAGTAATAAGCACTGCTGAGTGAAGTATGTACAGCGAGGTGGCATAGTGCATCATCCAAAAACATAAGACATCTACAGTACCAGTCAAAAGTTTGTACACATTTATCCATTCACTTGAATGAGTGTGTCCAAATATTTGACTGGTACTGTGTTTATTAGAAAACATTTTAATTTCAAACTACTTTTAAATGGGAATAAAGCATTAAAGCAGTCAAGCCAAAAGCAATCATTTTTCCATGTGAACACACCAAATAACTACTCCATGTGCCGATTACGTCACTTTTGTTATGAGCAGTCTTCTACAGCTTAGTGAGGGAGTTATTTCATCTGGCCTTGGCGCCAGCTGTAGGCATGTCTTTCTTTACCAGGGATGCTATTAGTGAGTTAAATACATTCCTTCAGAACTGGGTTGTTTCCGGGACGTGGGCTAGGGTGACCCATTCTGGCCGATAGGCCTGGTCGACTCAAAAGAAAAGTGTAATAATTAGTAATTAGCATGTAAGCTAATGGGCAGTATTTTGAGAAATTGTATGATTTTGATTTTTTAAAAAAACCTTCCCAACGTATTAGAAAATTCAAAGATATATTAGAATAGATAAGAGATATCTTGGTTTCTGGACGATACACCATGTTGCTTTGTTGATAGCTCCTTGATCAAGCGGAGCAGGTTAGACTAATATTCAATTTGAACGCTCTTGCCACTCCAGTTTTACCTTACGTTGGAATGGCCATGTGGACTGGCACCTTGGTAACATATTAGCCACAGTGCAATCCATTTTCAGAGTCCTCGTTTCTCAACTGGTCATTAAGTTTAGCGTTGCTTGTCAATGTTGTGATGTCTACAAGCACAGCTACTGCTCTAACCCTCATCTCCCATGCGCATATACCTACATGGAAGGACTACTGCCTGCTGGAAGGTCCTGGAATGAGTTGAGTGTGACATAAAATCTGACTTTATCCGGCTTTATTCACACAGAGTAACCCACAACACTAATCACAAGTTGCAAACTTGTTGCAAACTTGCTGATGTATAACCAATCACCTTCCAGATCACAAAACAAGCTAATCGGCATCCATCTTTGATCCATTGTAGTGACTTTAATTAGTTAAAAGAATAAAAGCAGTTGGTCATAGAGAACTCCACTGTTTGGTAATGCAATTCAAAGCAAAGAATACACTATGGGCAGAAGGGGCTTTCAAAAGATCTATGAGATGGTTGTGGAAAGGCACAAGTCAGAGGATGGATATAAAAAGATTTCAAAGGCTTTGTCTATCTCTTGGAGCACAATTAAGACCGTTATTAAAAAGTGGAAGGTGTATGGCACCACCCAGACCCTGTATAGATCAGGCCCTCCCTCCAAACTGGATGACCAGGCAAGGTGATGAGACAGATGAGAGAGGCTACCAAGAAGCCAATGGCAACTTTGAAGAAGCTTCAGGCCTTTATCGAAAAGACAGATTCATGTTTGCATGTGACCACAAAATCACAAGTGCTCCACAAATCTGGCCTCTATGGGAGGGTGTCAAGAAAAACTTTCAAAAAAGGCAACATTAAGTCCTGTTAGAGCTTTGCCAAAATGCACATTGTAGATTCCAAAGCAAAGTGGCAAAATGTCCTCCGGTCAGGTGAGACCAAAGTGAACTTTTTGCCCTGAACATAAAATATGTCTAGTGAAAAACCAATACATCTTTACACCCAAAGAACACCATGCCTACAGTAAAACATGAAGGTGGCAGCATCCTGTTGTGGGGGTGTTTCCCTTCAGCAGGGACTGGAGCAGTTGTCAGGATTGAAGGGAAAATGGACAGTGAAAAATACCTACATATCCTTGAGGAGAACATGCAGCCCTCTGCCAGGAAGTTGAACATGGGAAGATGGTTCACGTTTCTGCATGACAATGACCCAATGCACGCGGCCAAAGCAACCGTACAGTGGACAAAAAGGTGAATGTCCTTGAGTGGTCTTGTCAGAGCCCCAAGCTAAATCTCATCGAGAATCTTTGGAATTACTTGAAGAGTGCAGTCAATGAGCGGTCACCATGCAATTTGACTTAAACAATTTAACTTAAACAATTCTGCAAGGATGAATGGGCAAACATTTCACAATCTAGGTGTACAAGGTTAATAGAGACATATTCAAACAGACTCATGGCTGTAATTCAAGCAAAAGGCGGTTCCACCAAGAATTTTCTAAGGGGTGTGCTCACTTATATTATAAATAGGGTGTTTTACTGTTTTAATTTTAATACATTTTAAGCGATTTTTCGGTTTTACTTTTATTAACATTGTGGGTTACTGTGTATAGATCAAGCCAGAAAAATTTCATTTCAGGCTGTAAGGGAACCAAAAGTGAACATTTTGAAAGATTATCTAAACCCACTGTAGTTCTGGGAAAACAAACAAAACCCACTTGATTGGAACAGTCATGGTAAGCATGGTAAAAGGTCACTGACTTCAGGAGTCAAAGTTGAAATTATTTAAACTCTGAGCACAGGGACATTGTATTTTCAGACAGAGTGTGCTGGTTGGGTGCGCAGAGCCGTTTACGAAAGACCAGCTATGTCATTTAATGAAAGTAGGGATTTTCCCCGGTTAAATGAAACTCTTGCATGTATCAAGTGACCCCGATTAAAAAGGGCTACTACTACTTTCTGTCCTGTTTTGACATAAGAGCATGCACTTATTTGCCCCTTTTATACCTGCGTCTAACAAGCATCCTTCATCTTGACCTTGTCATAATCTTGATATGAGCTTGTCTGTTTACTTCTAGGGTAAACATCCCTCCAAAATGTCATTGTCATGCCTCACTTAAAGGTCTGGAGAAAGGTTTTGCAAAATGGTTTACATGAACCGCTGACTCACAGCAGCAAGATTTTGTATAACAGTTCAAGAATCCCAGGTTTTGAGACAGGGGTGGGTAGGAAACATTTTGCAGGGATTACTTACGTATGTTTGTCGTCAAAAACGCAAAAATGCATTACTAACAATTACAATGAAAACCAAAAATTCTAACATGGTATTCCTCACACACTGGAGAAGGGTATGATTGCTGACTGCAATATATCTGTTTTCTAAAATTGAACTTTTTTGATGTCTTCAAGTTATACCTATTGATGCTCATTGGTCTATGGCAATTACTGTTTGTACATTTTTTATTGACAAATAAAGCAACAGAAAATGTATTTCCTAGGACAACAATAAATGCCTTTCTCAAACTCTTTGGTAATTCTTGAGTCAGACACAAGACGACAGCTAAGAAAAATAGCTTATTCAAACGACATTAACATTCCTGAAAAGCACAATGTACAATACACTAACAGCTAGTACAGACCTTCCTCATGTAGATTGCAATGGGGGTGCAATCAAAATTGCATTCCACACTGAAGGAGCTGGAGTGAATTAGGGTGTGTCCTCTGTGTCCAGGATGTGTAAAGATAAGATCCATGACCAACATTGTTTTTATACCTCACTCTATTTTGAGATAAAAACTGGAGTATTTATAGATGTCAGACAATACATTTTTAAGTCCTTGTCACCAATGTTTATAGTGAAAAACAACTCTATGTATACAATTCTCCTGCTAAATGTCAACAGCCTTGTGTTTTAGATAGAACGTTTCAAGCTCACGATAACCAGTCCATACAGTATGCATAAAAATAATTGTTTCTATTTGACACAAAATGAATAGTCGACCATTCCTGTTGCATTCCTGCAATCCCCAGCTATCGTTATGATTTAAATTAATCAAATTCCATCAATAAGTATTGAGGTGATTCATGACTGCATTCGTATTAATGTCAGGGTGATTAAATGGACAATAGAGTGTGGAGTACCAGGCCACTAGCAGCCTTGACTGTTAGCTATTTGTGTACTACCAAGCAGTCAGTGGCATTCAAGTACAAAATGCAAAATAAGAGGAGATTACTGTTAATCAGCGATCTCATGGAATTAGACTGCAGTAATGACTCATGATGACCAGGTCCTGATGATGACCATGTCTTTCTGATGGGACCATAACCAGATGCCCTGATTCTCTTTTGTCACTAAAGACCCCATGGCATTTTCTAAAGGTGTAGGGGTGTTAACCCTGGTTGGCATTAACCCTGGTTGGCATTAACCCTGGTTGGCTTTAACCCTAGTTGGCGTTAACCCTGGTTGGCGTTAATCCTGGTTGGCGTTAACCCTGGTTGGCGTTAATCCTGGTTGGCGTTAACCCAGCTTCCAATTGGTTCTACCTTCTCCCCCAACTGCAGCTAAAATAAAAGAGTAAAGTGCTATAGGTACTAAAATGTACACAATCACTAAAGATTTCAAAGATAAAATGATTTGCCCTCTGAGTAGAGAAACACACGGTTGTGTATTATTCTGGGTCCACATTCTGCAAAGATCCAGCAAGAAAAACAACCAAATATTTATCCCCCGGTCAAATTAGCTAGAAACACTAAGTTCATGAATGTTTTATGCATGTTTCAACCTGTCTCCAAGTTAATATATTTGATTTTGGTATTTGGCCTGCACAGATCATCTGGTAAGCTGAAAGAAAATGAATTTGTGACAGCATGTCTGTGACTGGCAAGGTGAAAAATGAAAAACAAGCCATGACTCTCAAGTCAGTAAATAGAGCCGTTCACAAATAATAAATTGTTCGCAAACCGAGTCACTCTTCCTGTTTGGAGTCTGGTAAAGAGCACATTGTGTCCTCTGCCTATGTAAGACAGTGTATCTGTTCTGTTTAAATGCTGACATTATTTATAGAGTGGATGTGTGTAGGTAGTCTGATTTTGAAGTAATTTGTTTGATTATAATATGAAATCACCATGACTGATTGTGGTCATGCTACATTAAAAAGTTATTAATTTGTAATTCCTTCCCACTTACAATAAAGCCTAAATGACAGAAAATGTCTCTTTAAACTAAAATTTATTGTGGAGCCAGGCGTTTTGGTTGTGTTTGCCATATGACAAAACAACCAACATTTCTGTAGGCTATATAGTAGCATAAAAAATCTCAAATATATGTAACACACAACCTAATTCTCCCTTCCTGCACTTGTCAATCAACACAAATTAAATGATGTTTCTTGCATTTCTTCCCAGTAAAAGAAACCTTTAAAAGGTTGCCTCAAAGCCAGTCTAATAAGATATTTTTTCTTGTATTTTTTTTTCTTTTGTCCACAGACGTTTGACAGAAGAGCCCTCTAGTGTATGTCTAAATAAACAGCACCACCATTTTAACCCACAATATTAAAACTTTCCTTATATCGATCATGCAGCTAAATATTTTATAGTATTGTTAGATGTCATCTGGCACACAGTCATTAAAGAAGATCTGGTAGTTTTTGTCTACATCCATCCGTCCTTTCAGAAACTTCTCTAGTGTCTTGATGGGCACCTCCACCATGGCATTGCTGGCCCTGTCATTCAGGCCGTAGGCCCCAAATACTGGGAGGCGGTAACGCTCAAGATAAGGGGCGTTGTGGTCGTAGTCTGGACAGCAGTAGGCCATCCACATGTACTCTGGGATGCCCACGCGGTTCTGGTTGTCTCGCCGGATCATGTTTCCGGACGATGTGACCCCAGTGATTAGATAGGCTTTGCCAAGGCAGTAGTTGTTGAGGCGTTTTCTGATGCGGTCCTCGTGCTGGAGCCAGGGGCCGTTGCTGAACTCACGGACCTGAGGCACAGCGTTGGTCAGGGTGTAGGTGGCAGCCTTGTCCAGGGGCTCGGACTGGTGCTGGTCCGGGTTCAGTTGGCCTCTCTCATACTTGGTCACATCTGCAAAGTCCTCCAGCACCGCCTGAGTGTCCATCAGATGCATGTATGCATTAGCCGACTGGGGAAAGGGCTCCATATTGCCGCTGGCTTTATTGAAGGCCAACTACATGGAGGAAGGAAGAGGGACCATCAGTTTGATTACTCTATGTTTATTGAGGCCATTCATGTTATTACTAAAGAAAGATAGGAGTTCTGAATGGTGTGGGCCTAACAAAAGCTCACTCATTCTCTGATCAAGACAGTGAGGCTTAGTTTGTATATCGTGCATGCCCATATCTAAGGTACCACAATAATCTCCTTCACGAGAACAGCGTTGCAGTAAATGAAAATACCCCGCACTCTAGCGGGGGAAACACATTAGAATGACATATTAGTAATTTAGTAGGTGATCTTGAGCAGAGAGACTTCCAGTTAGTGCATCCATCTAGCTGAGTGGACTGGCCGCATAATTCGTTAATGTTAAGAACATTTCAGTCAGTAATACTGTTTTATACAAAAGAAAAGTATTAAGGGCGAGAAAAGTGCACAAAAGGAAAGTGTGCATCAGATGGGGGTGGGGGGGGTGGAGGGGGGTGATCACCTTCCCACACCTTCTGTCCCGTGACATCAACAACTCACCTGTGGCTCGTACATCCAGGGCTGATCCATGCTCTTCACCCCGTCAGACCGTTTGAAGGTGTAGGCAGAGTAGAGGGGCATGTGCTTGCGGGGGTCGTAGAGGGTGACAAAGCGGGGCTTGTCCGCCAGGCGCTGGCAGATCTTCTTCAGGTTGCTGACCCCAAAGTAGCCCTGCGGTGGAATGCCCTTGTACAGGGAGTCTTTGCAGCGCTCCACGTGGTTAAAGTCCTCCACCACACTGCACCGGGCCCACGGAGCCCACAGGAAGAGACACACGGCAACGCCCAGAGGCTGTAACCATGGTGAGCCCATACTGACTCTATAGAAATAAACCTCTTTAACGGCGCTCTCCTTGACACTCCTTTGTCGATTATTCTGCAGTCTGACACTTTCGTGAGCATTCGGCAGTATGGCAGCACGGCAGCACATCTACCTCAATGCGTTTTAATGACGCCCTCATATGCAAAGCGCTGTTAAAGGATTGGACAGTAGTGCCCTGATGCTCACAGTTCTTGTGGTTTTACATCCAGCAGTGAAACAAAGACAAGTCACAGAGAACATTATGCTGCCTAATAAGATGTAGGGCCAGGAGATACTCCAAGCCAGGTTACATGTTTAAGATAACCTTGTACTAAAAGTGTGTTAGACTTATGAGACAGCACTTCTGTTGGATTAAGAGGAAACATTATGACTCGGGCTGTAGCCAGCTATGAGGTCACCGAGGTCAGGACCTCGGTAATTTAAAAAAATATATGTATATTTAAAGCAGAGGTGGCACCAGAAGGCTAAAAGTGGTGCGGCAAAATTTGTTACACATTAGGTGCCTTTAATGGGGACTAGTCTGAATTTTTCCTGAAATTGTGAGGTTAACTTCTCTGTCCTACTTGTATGCTTTGTTGATGAAAGATAATTGTAAACCTTATAAATTTGGGTAACTTCGTAGACACTCCAGTAGGCATGTAACAATTATAGTTACAGTATAACATTTTGTATAATCGATTATAAAATTTAATCAACAGCTCACTTCAAAAAGGTGTTCATAAAATGATATTCCCATTCCATACATCAGATTCTATTGGATCATGTCACTATGTATTGCACTCTTCTTACTCTATCCTACCAGTCTCTATCGCTAGGAGTCACCATGCAATTACACATCTGTCTGCAAAAGACAGTTTTGTTGGCGCAAGAATTCATAAGCTACTTATCCTAGTGCATAATTCGTCATCCATCTGTTATGGTTTATATATAAGGGTCGTTTAACCACTTGACCTGGACCAAGCTGTGCTTGACCACTGGGTTCAGTAGAACACCGCCAGATCTGTACGTGTCCATTGGACAGGTGAGCTGCCTGTCCAATGGACAGTCGTATTTGAGTCCTGTGTGTCAGCACCGTATTATGCACTTAATTTAATACCTTTTTTTGTAGATGGCAGTGTTGCTTTTCAATCTTTTCCTATATAGTTTGCTTTTTGAAGCGCGTTCTCATTAAGTCTGAGGGCTTAGGTCTGTCCCACCATAGATATGAAGCATAGATGGGATATAGTTCTATCTGATGTCTCAATAGCTCCGCCATCTTACCTGGGACCAGTTCGGAAAAGTCAAGCCACTTAACAGAAAAAGGATAAACAATACAAAGGTGGTGGGAAACATTGTTCACGCATCATTAATTAGTGTAGAAATGTATGATGACATACTTAACTTTACATACCATGTTTTTAATCAATGAACAAGAAAGCTAATCCAGCCTAACTGTAGCTGTGGAGATACGTAACTTTACAGTATCAGAATTCTGTTAAATTAACAGTCTCAGCTAGCTTGCTACAGTATAGTATGAATTAAGGTTCAAGGTTCAAAAGGTTTATTTGTTATTTGCAATAACAAGTTATGGCAATGAAATGCTTGGTTTTCCTACTCCCGACAGTGCAGTTAAAAGTTAAAAAAGTAACAGTAATTATAATATAAAAATAAGAAGATAACACGAACTATCAATAATAACACTATACAAAAAACATGCATCAATAATAATAACTATACAAATGTACAACCGTAGTGCAATGTAAAAGTGACAGGTGTGCATGATATGATTGGCAGATGAGCATGATATAAAGTGACAAGTGTGCATGGGACTATGGATGGAAGGGAAGAGGGGTTCCTGAATTGAGCAGCCTTACGGCCTGAGGAAAGAAACTGTCCCGCAGCCTGTTTTTGGACGGAATACTCCTGTACCTTCTGCCTGACGGCAGCTTGGTAAACAGTCCATGGGATGGGCGGCTGGGATCTGTAATGATTCGTTTGCTCCTCCTCCTACACCTCTCTGTGTAGAGATCCTGCAGGGATAGCAGGTCAGACCTTGTGATGCGCTCTGCTGTTTCAATAACCCTCTGAAGTGCTTTACGGTCGAGGGCGGTGCAGCTGCCATACCAGGCGGTGACACAGCCGGACAGAATACTCTCGATAGTGCATCTGCAGAAGTTGGTGAGTATCCTGGAATCCATGCCAAATCTTCTTAATTGGTGTAGGAAGAATTGCCATTTCCTGGCCTTCTTCACCAAGATGTTAGAGTGATGAGACCAGGTCACGTCATCGCTGAAGTTGACACCAAGGAACCTGATGTTGTGAACTCTCTCTACTGCAGACCCATTGATGTGTATGGGGGCGTGGTCTCCCCGCCGCTGCTTCCTGTGATCAACAATCATCTCCTTCGTTTTGCTGATATTGAGCTGGAGGTTGTTTTCCTGACACCACAAAGTCAGTAACCTTACCTCGTCTCTATAGGCTGACTCGTCGTTGTCAGAGATCAGGCCTATGATGGTGGTGTCGTCAGCAAACTTAACGATGGTGTTGGAGACGTGAGTTGCCAGGCAGTCGTGGGTGAAGAGAGAGTACAGGAGCGGGCTCAGCACACAGCCCTGGGGGGAGCCAGTACTGAGAGCCAGTGAGGAGGAGGTGGTGTTGCACACAACGTATGTGAAATAACACGTTTTCATCAAAAAACTTAATGACTGTATATAATCAGTTAACGGTCTCAGCTAGCTTGCTACAGTATAGTATGAATTAATGTTGCACTCAACGTATGTGAAATAACGCGTTTTCATCAAAAAACTTAATTACTGTATGTATTCAGCAGATGGTGATGTTGGGTAGATTTGTCTACAAAAAAAGTAGCCTTGTTTCTTCTATTTCTGTCCTCCGACTACTATGCTACTGTTAGCCTATTAAATCCAGTGAGCTAGCTTGCTCCGTTTAGCGTGCTGTTACTAAAATAGTGATTTCTACAATGAAATGAAATTATAATATTAATATGTATATACAAACACATACATGTATTATAATTTAAAATTAACACAGTTAACTGTTATCTTTGGAAATAAAGAAATATACATTTGCACTATATTTAAAGTACTATCATGTATCTTCCTACATTAGACCATAGCTATTTTGTACTCTTAAATTAATAAATTATTGAAAACTATTTCAAATGAATTTGTTTGTTAATATTCTGAAAAGTACAGTCATGTTACACATTATGCTATTCATAACAGTGGCTATTTATATATTATTAAGGAAATGTAACTGTTATAAGAACTGAAATGCAACTTCTACCATGTGTTTGTAGATTGTTTAGAACAGGTCCCAGGTAAGATGGCTATCAAATTGCTCCATTCTGACTTATAGGGCTCTATGACATCAGCCCATCTACTGTTCTATTATCTGTGTCTCACTGTCAAATTGTCAAGTGTGCGAGGGCTCTCTCGCAGACATTTTGAGGCCTTTATTCACCCTTCTGTAGGTCCGCATTTCTGTAGACTTTACCTGAGGGAATTGCCCACAGTTCATTGCGTTGTGATGTGAACCACGAGGGTTACCATGGGAAGCCCGGAAATTGGTGAAAAATCCCGGCAAACCCGTCTTATAAGAGAAGAAAGAAGAATGGTGAACTACACTAGGCCTACATTAACAAGGATTTAAGATGGCAAATAGAACACATGAAATCAGAGGAATGCAATCACCTTATTACACACAGTTTATTCAACTATTTATTTTAGTTTTTGCTTAACGATGCTGTTTTGACCAAAAATAGTACATTGATTATTTACAAATATAGATTATTATTGACAATTACCACTTGTCCACTCTGTAGGGCAAGAGCCTGCAAGACATAAATCAGCCAGTCGGTCTATTAAGTGCCTTGGCGGCGAGGAAAGTAAAAAACCCATAATAGTGTGCAACATGTTTCAGTGTCGTCAAGGTAACATGATGAAGTCGCAAAGTGCTGTCCCATTACTATTTATGGTATTTTGAGCACCTTGCAGCCTCTTGCACTCATCACTTACCAGGTGACGTCAGTGAAGTCTGAGATGGGCTTAGGGTTTAGGGGGGACATTGGGATTGGGCCATCGTTTCATCTGTACTCGTCTATTTCCTGTAGCAAACAAATGTAATCAGTGAGCTTAAAATAATACTACCTAGCTAGTTAATAATGTAAGCTATCTCTCTAGTTAACATGTAGTAGCTACAAATACAGGCTAAAATGTAACAATAGCAGTTTGTCAGTAATTATATGATCATTCTATTGTGATGGGGACAAGTTGAGGAGTTTGACACACATTGTTTTCATTACTAATTAAATTTCCACAGACTTTGCAATTTCAACTGACAAGGAGGCATGATAGGGGAGCATGAGCAAAGAAAGTAGCTAGTAACCATCTGCACTGACACGATTCTGATGATTACTAGTGATGGCCAAATGAGGCTTCTTTAGTGTTATTGTAGCAGCTGGATATTATGCTGGCAGCACTCAGATTTTCTTTATCACAATAAAAACCATCATTGAAATTAATAAGGCAATATAGTTAACAATCGAGTCTGTAAAAATTAAAAGACAAGAAAAATATTGTAACGGACATTAAACATAAAATGTGCAGACTAGACTGCTAACTATATTGCCTTATATATTTCAATTATGGTTTTTATTTTGAAAAGAAAATCTGAGTTAGCGCTGCTAGCATAATATCCTGCTGCTAGAAAAACGGTAATGAAGCCTCGTATGGCCATCACTAATGATTACTAGCGTTACTAAGGAATGAGTGGTTGAGAGGCATGGTTGGTGCTCTGCCTCTGGGGCCAAGTTGGCTGCATAGACCGTAAAAAAATAAATTTGAATTAAAAATAGTTGTGTGAGCAACATGTAATTGGGGTTCCTGGTTTGACCAAAGGGCTGTGTGGGGGTCACTGAGGATAAAAAGGTTGAAGACCCCTTCATAAGCGGAAAGAGTCTTATTCATATGCACAGTTCATATGCGGGAGCTTTGTTTATGTTCAAATAAAAAAAAAAAGCTGAAATCCTCCTGGCACGACGTATAGCAATCACTACAGGCGATGCGAGCTTGGCTATCCAGGTCTGTGTGTAGTGAAAATGAAGTCATAGGCTAAGCAGATTTAGGTTTATTCCTAGAGTGCAGTAACAGTAAGATTCTTGCTTTTGAGCCATGTAGTTACCTAAAATAAACACCTCTCAAGCTAATATCAGATTACCAACTACACTGATTAGCTGTGAAAATGTGAAACACACTGCTATAATCACTAGTTAAATCGTTAAAAGAACTCATCTGTGACCCTCCACCTCTTCCTTCTATACTGCTACTTTAACCAACTGGCTCTGGAATATGTGTGAAGAAACGTCTTAATTTGCCTGATAAATTATAAATTGTTGCTGTTTAGAGATAATATACAGTACCAGTCACAAGTTTGTACACTTGTCACTGATACTGTATATGACTGCTTCATTTGTTAATAATTTCTACATTTTCTGTGAGAGTCATATCAACTATGTATAGACGACTTAGCTTAACAATGTAATCCTTCTGCTCGTTTAACCTTTGTGAAGTGGGATAAATGATGATAAAATACATTTAGTCTCATCACAATTATTTGTGTCTATACCGTCCCACTCTAAATCTACAGTTGTGCTCAGAAGTTTGTATACCCTTGGAACATTGGTAATAGATATACCATTGGTAAAGAAAACGTAAGTAAGTAGGCAAAACACACATCTTTTATATCTTATGGGATTCACATTCAACTGTAGGTCATAACAGAGTGGCACAATCATAAAATAAAACATGGCAACAAAGAAAAAAATGAACTGACCCCTGTTCAAAAGTCTGCATACCCTTAGTTCTTAATACTGGGTATTGCCCCCTTTAGCATCAATGACAGCGTGCAGTCTTTTGTAATAGTTGTCTATGAGGCCCCGAATTCTTGCAGGTGGTATAGCTACCCATTCGAATTGGCAAAATGCCTCCAGGTCATGCAAAGTCTATGATGGTCTTGCATGGACCGCATGTTTGAGATCTCCCCAGAGTGGCTCGATGACATTAAGGTCAGGAGACTGTGATGGCCACTCCAGAACCTTCACCGTTTTCTGCTGTAACCACTGGAGGGTCAACTTGGCCTTGTGCTTAGGGTCATTCTCATGCTGGAAAGTCCAAGAGCGTCCCATGCGCAGCTTTCATGCAGAACAATGCAAATTTTCTGACAGTATTTTCTGACCACATGCTGCATTCATCTTGCTATCAAGTTTCACAAGACTCCCTGAGCCTTTAGAGCTCACACACCCCCAAAACATCAGTGAGCCACCACCATGCTTCACTGTGGGGATGGTATTCTGTTCACTATAGGCCTTGTTGACCCCTCTCCAAACACAGCGCCTTATGGTTGTGACCATAAAGCTCTATTTTGGTCTCGTCACTCTAAATTTCAGTGTGCCAGAAGCTGTGAGGCGTGTCAAGGTGTTGTCGGGCATATTGTAACCAGGCTTTTTTGTGGCATTGGCCGTAAAGTCTTCATTCAGGCAACTCGACCACGCAGCTCATTTTTGTTCAAGTATCGTCGTATTGTGCTCCTTGAAACCACCACATCTATTTCCAGAGCAGCCTGTATTTCTCCTGAGGTAACCTGTGGGTTTTTCTTTGTATCCAGAACAATTCTTCTAGCAGTTTTGGCTGAAATCTTTCTTGGTCTGCCTGACCTTGGCTTGGTATCAAGAGATCCCCAAATGTTCCACTTCTTAATAAGTGATTGAACAGTACTGACTGGCATTTGCAAGGCTTTGGATATCTTTTTATATCCTCTCCATCTTTATATTGTTCTATTTCCTTGTTACGCAGGTCTTTTGACAGTTATTTTCTGTTCCCCATGGCTCAGTATCTAGCCTGCTCAGTGCATCCACGTGAGAGCTAACAAACTCATTGACTATTAATACGCATACACTAATTGCAATTTAAAAAGCAACAGGTGTGGGAAATTCATCTTTAATTGCCATTTTCATCTGTGTGTGTCACGGTGTGTGTCTGTAACAAGGCCAAACATTCAGGGATATGTAAAGTTTTGATCAGGACCATTTGGGTGATTTCTGTTATCATTATGATATAAAAAAGGAGCCAACAAACTATGTGATAATAAATGGCTTCATATGATCACTATCCTTCAAGAAAAGTCTGTTTTTTTGTAATGTTGTTTTTTTTCCATGATCAGTCATATTTTCAAAATCAATGCCAAAATTTCACAATTTCTGCCAGAGTGTGCAAACTTATGAGCACAACTGTATGTCAATGGGTCTGGGCAAAATACTGTATAAACACAGCCTGACGAAAACCTACCTACTAAATTTTTGTATTGATGGAAGTTACTCAACTCAATGTATTCTAAACATTTTATGGTTATAGGACCAAATCATTTTTTTATAAAAGTGCTTGTAAAGTGTCTAAAGTGTTTTTGTTTAATGGTAAAAATGTTTTTTTTTCACATTTACTAAAAAGTTCCTGTTCATCCTGTGGTAATGTATGCTCAACAGTTTTGAATACAGCATGTTATGGAGTAACTATTTATCTGATCATACTATCTACTTTAGAAGGTATGCATTTTGGGCTGTCTGCATTGTTCTTTCTTAGGTCCTATTAAATGACGTTGTCATAGCTTTCAGAACATTCTCTCTTCAAACAGTCTTTGTGGAAGTTTTCCCTGCTCCTCTATACCACGGAACATTCATTGCATGTTTTCCAGTATTTTCCTTCATCATACAGCAGTTTACTCTGCTCCCAGGGGTTGGCGTGGTCTTGATGTGCTGTCTGTCTGTCATTTAGTGTGTGTACATTTCTCCCATTAGTTACTATCAGATAGTGTACTTCTGTGGAGGAGAGAAGATAGGAGACTCATATCCAAAAACAAGACTGTACACATAACATGAATATATTATCACTGTGCTCTTGTATGTTGCTCTGGATATGAGATTCTCCTATCTGACTGAAATGTAAAATATGTAGAAAATGTAGTCCATTCTTCATTAATGAGGAGCCTTGATACTGTCTACTGTTTTTGCTGTACTCTCATTCTGTCATTCATTTCACAACTACCACTGCTTCCCTCTACCCTCATCAGCATATTAGATATTTTATGGTGTATAATCTTAATTATGCCACGTTATCAGATATGGTGTAACACATAGGATCTGAATTTAGTGGAATCAAAACTAAGAAACTATGAGAATTATCTTACCAAAACACTGGTGTCACCATAGAATTCTAGTTATAGATGTCACAAGGTTACCTGATTTAGAATGTTGACAGTTTCCATGCAAACCTGTCTGTTAGTTCCAATTCTAAATGTTTGATGAAAAAAGCATCATTTTATATATTGACAATGAAGAAAGCAGTGAGAAAAGGTTTTGGCGCTTGGTGGTTATTTTGCTTTGCGTGCTGTTGCACCACAAAAGCCAAGGATAAGACTAGAGGTGGAAAAAAGCAAAGGTTGAAAAAAGAGGAGACCGAATTTAAAGAAGTTGAAGATATTAGAAACAATGCTTTTGAAAACCATACAGAGAAAAAGCCTGCTACACATGGAAATGGATCACCCAAGACACTGAAAAAGGACAACTCTGTACATTTGAGCAACAATGTCTCCGAATGTGTTGAGAAGATCGACTCATCTGGTGACCAGTCGGTTGAAGACTGGAGGGCTGATCCTTTCTGTCCAACCATGCCTTCACCACAGAAGGAGTCTCCACCTACTCTCCAGTCAGACTTCCATCTGCCATATTTCCCACCACATCTTCTGCCTACAACCCAACAGGAACCACCACCCCAGTCAGACCTCCATGTACCATTTTTCCCACCACACCTTCTGCTTACAACCCAATGGGAACTACCACCCCAGTCAGACTTCCATCTGCCATTTTTCCCACCAGACCTTGTGCCTACAACCCAATGGGAACTACCACCCGAGTCAGACTTCCATCTGCCATTTTTCCCACCACATCTTCTGCCTACAACCCAACAGGGACTACCACCCCAGTCAGATTTCCATCTGCCATTTTTCCCACCACACCTTGTGCCTACAACCCAACTGGAACTACCACCCCAGAGGCAGAACACAACCCTGACACAGGAGAACATCTTTGGAGTTGAACCTGACCAGTCCATAGGGCAGGTGTGGAACGACAAAGTCAGGTAAATATCCTGACAGTTGCATTGAAATAACTGTTCATTCAATGGTCTGATAGTTCTTGTTTTCTTTAAAGACAAGGATACAAATATAAAAGCTGTGAACATGTCAATGATTTACAGATAGTGGGGGAAAGAAGGATGCAGTCAAACAAGCAAATCAAACAAAACTCATATTTGTCATATCTGTCATGATTTAATTATCACAACTGGTCAACATTATGTCCACAGTGTTGGATGTATTTGTCTGTTTTTAACTGAATACTATTTAGGTGTCCTTTCCAAGTTAAAAAGATGTTTGTGAAGTGCTAAATGTGACCTCTTGTTACTAACCTGGTAGAACAGCTAGCCTACAGTTCGGAGGTGGCAGTCAAAGTTATTTTTTCAGCTGTAATACAGTTGAATTGTTTTAATGACTATACACATGTAGATTATGGTGTACATTCAATCATCACACTCCCCTTTTTACAAGAGCATAGTGTGAAATACATATTTAGACAATATCTCTATTATAGACAAATGTTAACGGAGACAATGAGGAGATATGAAATCTTTCCCCCACAACATCTTCCCACTATGTGCTTTATCAGTGACATATTTGGCAGGTGTA
>JACXGI010009050.1:0-31530 GCA_016801175.1 Esox masquinongy
ACCATCCCCATGTCATCGTTGGAGAGGCTGCTTTTCCATTGCATGTACAGGTGCTGGTCATAAACTTAGAATATCATCAAAAAGTTGATTTATTTCAGTAATTCCATTCAAAAAGTGAAACTTGTATAATGTATACATTCATTCCACACAGACTGACATATTTCAAGTGTTTATTTCTTTTAATTTTGATGAGCCTGGTTTAAGGACTTTCATTTGCATTAACTGCACATCTACACATACCACTTGTACATACATATACATAATACTTGTAAATAGTTTGCCCTCTATTTGCATTTCTGGTTAGATGCAAACTGCATTTCTTTGTACTGTACTTGTTCACTGACAATAGATTCAACTTTTTCATTGAATAGTACAAGGACAGTACAACAAAATGCAGTTAGTCCGTGGGGTTTTTGTTATTTTAAATTTCAATGTATATTCTGATTTCCCAGGTGCCAATCTGAACAAAAGCAAGAGGATCTACAACTATCAACATCACAGACGTGTGATTGAGAACTCATTTGGTATGACGGTCGCAAGGTGGAGAATTCTAGGCAGACCGTTGGAATTCCTACCAGACAAATGTACACATGTTGTGAAGGCCTGTGCTGCACTGCATAACTATCTGGCCTATACAGATGCTGCCAACACACCTGCAACAAAGTATATACCACCTAATTTCAAAGGCTCTTTTGAACAATGGCGAGGCACAGTCAGGGAGTGGAGAAGACAGGTCACAGAGAGGCACCTTGGCTGATGCAGGGAGAGCCTCTCAGGCTGCTGTTGGAGTCATGAAAAACCTGATGAGGTTTTTCATGTGCCATGGCAGGATACGGTGCTGAGGGCTAGCCTACTGAACTCTCAGTGAATTATGGACATACAAATATTTTACAAAATAGAGGTTTTCTTTGAATGTGTATGTACAATTGTAAGTGTAACAAAGTATTGCAAACAGTGAAAAGAGCAGACTACGTAGAACTTATTATTTAAAATGCAGAGACAGTGCACTCAAGTATTTTGTTAAAACATGCACTTTCTCTGCATTTTAAATCAAAGAATAAATAAAACTAAACAGTATACTCAAAAGGTCAACATCCATGAAGTGTGCAAATTATTTTGACTCAAATCACAAACAAAAGTTATTTAGTCACTTTGAAAAAGATTACTTTAGCCACATCGGGGTGTGTATTCAAACAGTGTCTTCAGCACTTTCTTTCCCCATATCAAATAAAAGCTGATAGATTTTGAACTTGGCTAGACCTTTTATGTTGTGGCAGTTCACGGATCAGTTCACCTATGGTGTGACAAAATCTTGCAATATCGTCATCAAACTCTGAAGTGAGCATGGAATTGTTGCTCTAAATAAAGATGGCCTAGGCTATAAGAAGATTGCCAAGACCTTGAAACTGAGCTGCAGCACGGTGGCCAAGACCATACAGCGGTTCAACAGAACAGGTTCCACTCAGAACAGGCCTTGCCATGGTCGACCAAAGAAGTTGAGTGCACGTGCTCAGCGTCATATCCAGCGGTTGTCTTTGGGAAATAGACGTATGAGTGCTGCCAGCATTGCTGCAGAGGTTGAAGGGGTGGGGAGTCAGCTTGTCAGTGCTCAGACCATATTCTGCACACTGCATCAAATTGGTCTGCATGGTTGTTGTCCCAGAAGGAAGCCTCTTCTAAAGATGATGCATAAGAAAGCCCGCAAACAGTTTGCTGAAGACAAGCAGACTAAGGACATGGATTACTGGAACCATGTCCCGTGGTCTGATGAGACCAAGATAAACTTATTTGGTTCAGATGGTGTCAAGTGTGTGTGGCGGCAACCAGGTGAGGAGTACAAAGACAAGTGTGTCTTGCCTACAGTCAAGCATGGTGGTGGGAATATGTCATGGTCTGGGGCTGCATGAGTGCTGCCGGCACTGGGGAGCTATAGTTCATTGAGGGAACCATGAATGCCAACATGTACTGTGACATACCGAAGCAGAGCATGATCCCCCCCTTTCAGAGACTGGGCCGCAGGGCAGTATTCCAACATGATAACGACCCCAAACACACCTCCAAGACGACCACTGCCTTGCTAAAGAAGCTGAGGGTAAAGGTGATGGACTGGCCAAGCATGTCTCCAGACCTAAACTCTATTGTGGGGCATCCTCAAACGGAATGTGGAGGAGCACAAGGTCTCTAACATCCACCAGCTCCGTGATGTCGTCATGGAGGAGTGGAAGAGGACTCCAGTGGCAACCTGTGAAGCTCTGGTGAACTCCATGCCCAACAGTGTTAAGGCAGTGCTGGAAAATAATGGAGGCCACACAAAATATTGAGACTTCGGGCCCAATTTGGACATTTTCACTTAGGGGTGTACTCACTTTTGTTGCCAGCGGTTTAGACATTAATGGCTGTGTGTTGTGTTATTTTGAGGGGACAGCAAATTTACACTATTATACAAGCTGTACACTCACTACTTTACATTGTAGCAAAGTGTCATTTCTTCAGTATTGTCACATGAAAAGATAATCAAATATTTACAAAAATGTGAGGGGTGTACTCACTTTTGTGAGATACTGTATCTCCATCTTGCCCGGCCTTTCAAACGTTTTTGAATGCCAGGTAAACAGATAATCAGCCATTTTAAATCCCATTGTACCCTCTGCGCTATGCAATCGATTTGGCCAAGGCCTTCGACTCCATCAATCACCAAATTCTGATTGGCAGACTCAACAACCTTGATTTCTCAAATAAATGGCCTGGTCTGGCGTGGTTCACTAACTATTTCACAGATAGGGTTCAGTGTGTTAATCGGGTGGCTTGCTGTCTGGACCAATGGCTGTCTCTATGGGTGTGCCACAGTGTTCAATTCTTGGGCTGACACTTTTCTCTGTATAAATCAATGATGTCGCTATTGCTGCTGGTGACTCTCTGATTCACCTCTACACAAATGACACCATTCTGTATACATCTGGTTCTGCATTGAACACTGTGTTAACTAACCCCCAAAAAAGCTTCAAGTGACATACAGCACTCCTGAGATCTCCAACTGCTCTTGAATTCCGGTAAAACAAATGCAAGTTCTTCAACCGAACTCTGCCCAAACCTGTCGGCCTGACTAGCATTACCAATCTGAATGGTTCTGAACTAGAATGTTTCGATACCTACAAATATCTAGGCATCTGATTAGACTGCTCACTCTCCTTCCATATTATTAAACTCAAGTCTTGACAAGATTCTGTCTCGGACAGTATGGCCTTTTTCCAGTCCAACAGGGCCACCATTTGGCCAAATTGAACCATACATATTACAGCTTAGCTGGATTCATGTCCCTCAGCATGTGTGTGGTATTTCATCATTCTGAGTCAAGAGATATCAACCGTTAACATTTGCATGATATAGGGCCCCTGTGAGGCTGAAATTGCCTCCGTATGTTGAGTCTTTAGATTGCTTTGAATATTTGTACCAATGCATATTTTGCAATATGATTATCTGTGGAGACTGACCAGTGTAACAATTTTAAAGACTCTAGATCAAATGGGAGGAAGTGGTGAGCTTGTAAAGTTGGCAACTTTGTGGGCTTGTCAAAAATAATAATAATAATAATAGTGAACACCAAGAAGCACAATGGGAAACCCCAAATATGTCTTCCAACATGTAATTCCTTGAGATTGATGGCCAACTCAAACCTAATTATTACATCCATATTACTTTAAGGAATGTTGCACTGGATGTTCTGCATGAATTTCAGTTATACTTGCTAGATGTAAACACAATACCGGTTTTAGAAAGCATAGTTACCTTTGAGGGTGTGCCCAGACTCAAATTGCTCAACCTATTCACAGAGACATTGCTGAGAAAGAAACCTTTTTATTTAAAATTTTTTACTGGAACAAACGTTTTCTAAAAAAAAGTTTTACTAAATTTCAAAAGGGCCTGATAAATACAGGGGTTTACTGGAGCTGAATTCCATAGGCCCTTAACAATTTAGTGAAGAAACAGCAATTATTTTAAAAGTAACTTCTTTTGTGGCTATTTTGCCACAATGAGTGCATTGGCCATCACCCGTGAGTTAAAAATGAGGTTATCATGCAGTGCCACTAGAAAGTAAATTTGATTACAGCATATGTTACACAAATTTTACATCAATATGTCTCAGTCAAGTGATCCATCTGGGATATCACACAATTGTATAGTAACGTGTCATAGCTATTTGGTTGTTGGGCTGGACATAAAAACTATAGGAGGAAAACTTTACATTTCATAACGCTTTTAACCAAGTCCCGTCATGAGTGACAGAGCATCTACCAGAGCCAAACAACGTGAATGAGAGAGGTCTGACTGAGACTTTTCATACCAATCTTCAGTGAGAGACTTGAAGCTGTCAACGGAGTCAGGGTCTTTGAAAGATACTTGGCATTACAGTTTCAGCTGAGTTTAAGGCTAACCGAGAGAACATGAAAGACAAAATAGAGTACTAAAAATGAATATCCTTTAATAACCACCCCCCACCACCATTCATTGGAGTAGAATAAACAAAGAGGTGTGATAAAACATTCTAAACGTACGTCTCATAAGGAAAGCATCATAGATATTCACCTCTTAAGAGAAACAACGTCACATGTAGCCTGATCATGTGCCAGTATTTTGTAGAATCCAATCCCATCAATCTACACACAATAGTTTGTATTTTCTGATGACAATATGACATCTCTGAGAATAATGACTTGTGACCTTTATAAGGCAGTGACTAAGGCCATAATTATCGTTGTGCAGTCATCACCTTAACTGCATTCAATTTGAATTTATTGGCATGACAGAAGCCAACCTGGAGAAAAACACCCGAACTGGATTAACTGGCTCTCCTTTATGTATTGAGGAGTAAATTTGTCAATCTTTGATTAAAGGCTAATTTCACAATTTTACAGTTTTGATTTTAAGTGGCTCCTCACCCACAACATAATCTATGGGCAATGGAAAATGATAATACATACTTCAGTTTTAGGTAAAAATGTACTTACTTTAGCTGGCCTTAGCTACTGCTAGCAAAATATTTAATGGGGGCATTAATGTTACTTTTGTTAAATAACCTAAAATCAACTTCACACTTTGCTTAATCTTACCTAAAGTTTGGTTGATTTATTTGGCTATTAACCCCAAAGATTTTTTGCTAGGGTTTTCTAAAGTTATCTGAAGTTTGTGATGCGTGTATAAAGAAACTGTAACTATGAATTAAAGTTTCTATTGGCCTACAGACTACTTTGAGGGTGAGGAACCAACTAACATCAAGTTTTAAAATGGTAAATAGCTAATTTAATGTGAGGATGGCAGAACAACTAGACAGGTGAATCAGTTCTGTCATATTTATGTATTATTCTCATTAAATGTCTTTTTTCCATTCTTTTTTATTTGTTCCTTTTATTTCTTTTCATTTTACATTTTAGTCTTTTTGTATTTCATTATTTCGTCAATACATTCACCAGTTTTGTCAGAAATTACCCCTACATTAGTTATATTTTTCAATATGGGCTTGAAATATAAATATATGCTTCTATATGCTATTAGCAAGTAGTTACTAACCATTGTGTGGTAATGTTTGAACTATGATGCTGCCCTGCCCACAAAGCTGTTCCTGAATCGTTTTTGTCTGTCCCACAATAGTCAGTTCGAGGACGGCCAAGATTACTCCTCAACAGGACCAGGGCACTGCTAGGGGTTGTAGTCATAGGCTTAATATTCTGGCTGGCATCTCTGAAATGTCTTGCCTAAATGCTACCAACAACTTCTCCACTACTTTACAGGAGCTTTCACTTAAATGCAACATAAGGTACAACGTATTCTTAAATGTTTTACAAACAAATAAAAGTAACATTCAGCCTTCTGCCTCAAGTCTGTTGTTATTTACTTTAGAATGGATACTTAAAGACAGACAGGATGTTCGGCAGATGCACAAGTGACAAAGTTGCACTGGAATGCACCGCTGCCTCACAGCAATTCCACCTATTCGTCCACATGAGTCACTGAATTAAATTATTACATTTGCAAACTGATTACTTTAACTGATTACATTTATTTATTTTTCGCATCAATGCCTACGATATTAGCTGACCCATATAAAATGTGATTTACTAATCTACTATCAACACATCTTGCTCAGAACAATGATAGGCGATGATAGGCCTCTTTTTCAATTAGGACTTGTTTGGAAGATTAGGCAGTTCTACTTCGTGAAGCTTTGCCCATAGGGCTTTGCTCCTATTGGTTTACCCCTCTGCCAATAGGCAGGCACTGAAAATTTAAATATGCAAATTACATCTCTCACGGCCACCTGCCCCATGGCTATATCAGAGAAGCGTTTGGTTATATCAGAGAAGTGTTTGGGACCGCAGCACGCTCGCGACAGCACCATGGGGGAGCCTGTGTGGGCCACCAGCACTGTCCTCCCTTTACAGGTGAGGATGGATCGGCTGGCATTCTTTGCCGAGGGGGTCCCTCTCTCTGACGTCCCCTCTCTCCTCTCCGAGGAGGACTCCTTCCAGGAGGAGTCGGGGTCAGAAAGGGAGGTGACCGTCCCGGCCACAGCTCTGCCCACCTCTAGAACTGTTCTCCCCGCTCGGCCAAGCGGGTGCGGAGTTGTTCTGACTCATCATCCTCGGAGGATGAGGAGGAGGTCGCCCCCCGAAGGGCAGGAGTGTCGACCCCCTGGCAGTGAAGGAGGATTTCTTTGCTGACATCTCCACTGCGGCTGGGCGCCTGCGCATTCCAATGCTGGTGCCCATGCCGGAGGAGGACGATGACCTCTTTGAGGCTGCACGTTGGACACGTGTGTGCCGTCCGACGCCAGCCTTGGCACCGGAGGTCCCTTCTCTGCATAAGTACTGTTCGATGAATAAAGCTGTGTTTGCACCTTATTTATCAGTGAGTGAGCCTTCATTGCAGACAGCTGTTTGCACCTTATTTATCAGTGAGTGAGCCTTCATTGCAGACAGCTGTTGCATGTAGTGTTAGTGAGCGGTCCTCCTACCCTCAGTCTCTGGCTGGGGGCGGACGCCTCCAACTCCATGAGAATGTGGTTCCTCCTCATGCCGTAGCCTTGTCGACCAGCGTGTGTGGGAGCCCGGGCAGGGTCCCGTTTGGTGAGGGGGGGCTCCCTCTCGCTCAATGGAGGTGTCAGGTCCGTTGTACTCTTCCACGCATCCGCTGAAGCCTCTATTTCCATGGTTATGGACGTAACCCATAGGGAGATGGACGGCTCAGCGCAGGTTACGTGTGCATCTTCCTCTCCCTTTCGGGTGCCTCGCCACAGGAAGTTCCGGCGATTTGTGTTTCAGGGCCAAGCGTACGAATACACGAGAGATCCGTTCGGTTACGCGCTGCCCCCTGCACTTTTACACACTACGTGGAGACAGCGTTAGGACCTCTGAGGTGTCAGGGGTTCAGGGTTCTGGCCTGCTTGGATGACCTTTTGGTGTTGGCGCACTCGGCAGAGCAGGCCACAGGTTCAGATTGGTGACTCAGCTCACTCGTTTGGGTTTCGCTGTGTACTGGATGAAGAGCGCTCCTCAGCCCTGTCAACTGGTGTTTCTGGGGCTCCAGTTATCCACAGGGTCGATGAGGGCGCGCATTTTGGATGCGTGGAAAGAGGCGACTCTGCGAGTCCTCGAGCAATTCTGGCCGTTGCATACAATGTCGGTGCTCTTGGTCATGTCACTACTGGGCTTGATGTCAACAGCCCACATGGTGGTTCCATTGGGGCTGTTGCGCATGAGAGCCTACAGCGCTGGTTCGCACGTCTCCGGTTGGACCCTGTGCGTCATCGGCAGCAGTTGGTCATGATCCCGAGCTCTCTTGGAGCAGACCTCGAATATTAGAGGAAACCGCACAATATGCGGGACGTGCCGGTCGTACTCTGCGAGGGGGGTGTGGTCCCTGTCGGAGTGTCAGATCTACTGGCTAGAATTGGACACGATCAGGCGTGTACTGCTGCACTTCGTGCAGACCCTACGGGGTCAGGATGTGTTAGTGTGGTCAGACAATCGCACGGCGGTTGTGTACGTCAACAGACAGGGCGGGGTCAGGTCTCTGTCCCTCCATCTGTTGGCGGAGCAGATCTGGGAATGGGCTCAGGTGCACCTACAGTCGCTGAGGGCTCTCCACATTCCTGGGAAGCTCAATGTAGGCACGGACTTGTTGTCTCGGGGTGGTCCCCGAGACGGCGAGTGGCGTCTTCATCCCGGTAGTCGTAGAGATTTGGAGACATTTCGGGAAGGCGCAGGTGGATCTGTTCGCGTCCCGGGAGGACACGCACTGCTCTCTGTGGTTCTCTCTCCGTGCACAGGACAGGCCCCCGTTAGGCGTGGACACGTTAGCACACCAGCCGTTGCCGAGGGTACTGCTGTACGCTTTTCCCCCTCTCCGGTGCATTCTTCCTGTCATGTCTCGGGTGCGGACGGAGAAGCTCTCGCTCATCCTGATCGCCCCATTCCGCCCGAGTGCCCTGTGGTTTGCGGAGGTGGCTCAGATGGCGGTGGGTACGCCATGGCCGATCCCTTACCGTCACGGGGTGTTGACACAGGCGAACGGCTCGACTGGGGCGTTCCCTGTGTTCGGCCAGCCATTGCAGGCCTGGCTCCTGAGAGGGCCATGTTGCTATGGCGGGGACTGACCAGGGATGTCGTCGCGACCATTCAGGGTGCAAGGCAGCTTCCACATCGGCTAGCTGGGCGGGTCGGTGGAGGCTCTTTATGCACTGGTACGAAGATGAGGGGGTTAACCCCCTTTGCTGTGACGTTGGCTGTGTCCTGTCGTTCCTGCAATCTCCATTTGGTAAGCGAAGGTCGCCCGGCACTCTCAAGGTGTATGTGTGTATAATCTCGGCATGTCATGAAGGTTTCAATGGAGTGTCTGTTTTCAGCCATCCCTTGATGAAACGGTTTTTGGCCGGGTCCCGTTGTCTCCGGCTGGTGACTCGACGGACATTGCCACAGTGGAATTTGCCTTTGGTTCTGGAGGCGTTGTGTGACGCGCCTTTTGAACCCATAGATCAGATCCCGTTGAGGCTGCTGTCTCTGAAGGCGGCACTGTTGTTGGCTCTGATGTCCGCTAAGCAGGTCAGTGAACTGTGTGCGCTGTTGACACAGCCTGGCTGTCTTGCTATCAACGGCGATGGCAGCAGGGCTGTGTTGCTCCCCAACCCTGCTTTCCTACCTAAGGTGATCAAGCTGTCATTTCGTTCCATGAAGTTGGTGTTGTGGCCATTCTCTCCTCCTCCCCAGGCGGGTGCGAGGGAGGAAGGGTTGCATCGTTTCTGCCCTGTGTGTGCTTTGGCACAGTATGTGCAACGCACGGCCGCGGTGTGGGCTGCGCCCCAGCTCTTCGTGTGTCACGGGGGTCCCAAGGAGGGCCAGCTATTGTTGAAACAGCGTCTGTCTCACTAGTTGTGTGAGGCGACTGATCTGGCATATGTGACATGGGGCGCACCTACGCCTTGGGGGATCCCTTGGGTGTGTGTTCTTCTGTGCTGCTTGTCTGCAGCGGTGGCCGTGTGTTTCGACTGTATGCCTGTGTGCCGGGTTCCGGCTTCGGGACTTGGTGTTTTTTTGGGCTGGCCCCAGATGCTCCGATTCAGTTTTTACTGATTGAGGAGGTGCCAGATGGGTTGGTCCCGTGTGTGCATTCGTTTGGGTCTGTTCTTCAGTACGCAAACATTTGTGCCGGTGGATGAGTGAGTTGGAAGCGGTTCTATGGCGCGGACGGTGTTCCGTGCTTGATCCGTCCTGTTGGGCAATTGTCTCTTCGGTGAGGTTGGTGACCGGCAGGGAGTACATTTTGGGCTCACTTGCTTTGCCCTAAACCAATAGGAGCGAAACCCCTATGGGCAAAGCTTCACGAAGTAGAACGATAGTTACTTTCGTAACTCCAGTAATGAAAGCACTCTGTATTTGAGGAGGAAAGGTATGTCGGAAAGCACTCCGCCAAAGGATGATGATTTGCATTTGATTGGAGCCACCTCAACTCCATACAGGTAGACCATGTGATTCTGCTTTCTTTGGATCTCAGAAAAGTGCAATCATTGGTTATCACTGGCTGCTAATGACATTGACTTGTCATTAGCAGGTGTGCAGGTGTAAATCACGGTAAATGACAGTTTATTTCTGCAATTTTCTTTTAGAAAATCATTTGCTGGTGGCCCAAATAATCGCAGGTTACGTTCGTGCAGGTAAAATGGATTTGTGTGCAGGTGTTCATGATTGAGAACGTGCATTCGGGTGCCTGGAGTTTTTGCAGGTTGTGGAGCAAAACATCAGATTACAAATGTACTGTGCGGGTGAAAAGCTACACACTGTAAAAACATTTTTAAAAAATTAAAAAACAAAATCTAAAATTACCGGTACAACTTCCATTATTTTACAGACAGTTCCTTCAAAACAATAACTGAAAGTAATGTTTAAAGACTGATTATCTGTTAACTATTTTATTAATCTGAAAAAAATATATATTTTTTAAATAAACTACAGGCAATATACCATAAATAAAGGAACATTTTAGTTTTTTCACAAATGAGGAAATATTGTCTCCATCTATTAACGGAAAATCACTGCTTTTAAACATTACTTTCTATTAATATTTAAGGAACGGTCTGTAAAATAATGGAATTGTACTGGTAAAATTTTGACAGTACATTTTCAGTTTTTTTTACAGGCATGTTAAGTGTTTGTTTCAATTTCTCACTGTATATCTAAAAATATTGTAAAGTTGCTAATGCAATTTAATCCCTTATTTCTATTTTTAGCCAGAATAAGTAAGTCAAATAAGGAATCCTGACCATACAAAAAAAATAAATCAGTTCAAAATCAATAGCAATGTGGAAATATAAAAAAGAAACATTACAAAAAGACCAAATTCGTTCTATTTATTGTCACCAAAGAGAACAAGTTATGAAAGATTTTTGAAGTGAAACAACATTGTCATTGCAACAACAATCACCTCAGAATTTTTGACTGTATTATTGAATATTGTATTTTCTCTTACCTTTTGCAGATTCCGTTAAATGAAAGGGATCTGAACATTAGCACAACAGTTCAACAAAATAAAATATTGCACTTTACACCATTAAAACAGTCTCTCTGTCATAGCATAATTAAAACAGTTATAAACATAATTTCACAACACCACTGTTTAAAACAAACAAGTTTTCTCAATATAAAATACACTAAAAAATAAATATATAATAATAATACACACACACACACCCACACACACCCACAGTTGTGCTCATAAGTGTGCATACTCTGGCAGAAATTGTGAAATTTTGGCATTGATTTTGAAAATATGACTGATCACGCAAAAAAAACTTTATTTAAGGAGAGTGATCATATGAAGCCATTTATTATCACATAGTTGTTTGGCTCCTTTTTAAATCATAATGATAACGGAAATCAACCAAATGACCCTGATCAAAAGTTTACATACCCTTGAATGTTTGGCCTTGTTACAGACAACACAAGATGACACACACAGATGAAAATGGCAATTAAAGGTGAATTTTGTTGCTTTTTAATTGCAATTAGTGTTTGTGTATAAATAGTCAATGAGTTTGTTAGCTCTTACGTGGATGCACTGAGCAGGCTAGATACTGAGCCATGGGGACCAGAAAAGAACTGTCAAAAGACCTGCATAACAAGCTAATGGAACTTTATAAAGATGGAAAATGGTATAATAAGATATCCAAAGCCATGCAAATGCTAGTCAGTACTGTTCAATCACTTAAGAAGTAGAAAATTCGGGGATCTCTTGATACCAAGCCAAGGTCAGGTAGACCAAGAAAGATTTCAGCCAAAACTGCCAGAAGAATTGTTCGGGATACAAAGAATAACCCAGAGGTAATCTCAGGAGAAATACAGGTTGCTCTGGAAAAAGACGGTGTGGTTGTTTCATGGAGCACAATATGACGATACTTGAACAAAAATGAGCTGCATGGTCAAGTTGCCAGAAATAAGTCTTTACTGGGCCAATGCCACAAAAAAGCCCGGTTACAATATGACCGACAGCTTCTGGCACACTAACTTGGAGTGATGAGACCAAAATAGAGCTTTATGGTCACAATCATAAGCGCTATGTTTGGAGAGGGGTAAACAAGGCCTATAGTGAACAGAATACCATCCCCACTGTGAAGCATGGTGGTGGCTCACTGATGTTTTGGGTGTGTGTGAGCCCTAAATGCACGGGGAATCTTGTGAAAATTGATGGCAAGATGAATACAGCATGTTATCAGAAAATACTGGCAGACAATTTGCATTCTTCTGCATGAAAGCTGTGCATGGGACGCTCTTGGACTTTCCAGCACGACAATGACCCTAAGCACAAGGCCAAGTTGACCCTCCAGTGGTTACAACAGAAAAAGGTGAAGGTCCTGGGGTGGCGATCATAGCCTTTTGGCCTTAATGTCATCGAGCCACTCGGGGGAGATCTCAAATGTGCGGTTCATGCAAGACTACCAAAGACTTTGCATGACCTGGAGGCATTTTGCCAAGATGAATCGGCAGCTATACCACCTGGACCATTTCTGTCCATTCCTGCCAGAGATATTTAAGGGAATGTTTCGTTTCTTAGCTGCCTGATATTCTATATGGGATTAATGGACTTCTAAATTCATTGCCCACATCAATTTCAATCACTGATTTCGGCAGTATTGTTTGAAATATCAACTTTCCTTATATAACTGTTAAAGATAATGGTTCAAAGGTCCTTCAGACCAAACAGCATGCAAATCGCCAACTCGGAGAAGTCATTTTGGATTTTGTGGATTTCACCTATGTACCAATTGTCAAGACTCTAGGTCAGAAGGGGTGGGCGTGGTGACCTTGCAAAAATTGCAAAGTTGGAGGCTTGTGACAGCGCCACCATGTGGCCGACTTGCATGCCACTGCACAAGAGGTTGCGGCCCTTGGCCCTTTACTACCATATAAAGTTGGGCACAATTATGCCATTTGATCTCACGAGAATTTAAAAAAAAAACTTTTTTGCCATAGAAATAATAATAGAGAAGTACATTTCCTGAAGAAAATGTGGTGTGCTTGCTAGCTGTTTAAAAAAATATTTTTGGTTCAAAATAGTGTTTAGCTATTGAAAGGTTTGGAGCCTGCATTTTTTAAGGTTCAAGAGAAACTGTTGGTGAGGTTAATTAGCATAAATTAGCATACATGACAGTTAAAGTTCATAAAAGTGCTACCAATGACAGGTCTCGTGACTGTAGCTCGAACGGTTCAAAATGTATAGCCTAACAGTTAATTAACGCTAATTACGCTAACAAACATAAGTAAAATCAATAAAAGTTTCATCATATTAACTGGGGAAAGCCTAAACGTGTGAACCAAAGATGGTTTTGTGTTTATGGCATGAACGGTTCAAAAGATACAGCCTAATACTTAGTTTACGCTATTTACACTAAATGCCATATGTAAAATCAATAAACATTTCAGCATATGAACTGGGGATAGCCTAAACGTGTAAAACAAAGTGAGTTTTGTGTCTGTAGCTCGAACGGTTCAAAAGATAGAGCATAGTAGTTAATGTACGCTAATTACGCTGATTAGCATATGTAAAATCGATAACCGCTTCATAATTTGCAATGGGGTAGCTTAAACATGTGAAACAAACTTGGTTTCCTGTCTATAGCACGAACAGTTCATAAGGTACAGGCTAATAGTTAACGCTAATTACGCTAATACGAATACGTAAAATCGATAAACGTTTCCTAATTTGGAGTAGGGATAGCCAAAACTGGTGAAACAAAGTTGGTTTTGTGTCTTTAGCACAAATGGTTCAAAATATACAGCCTAGTAGTTAATTAACGCTAATTGGCATACGTAAAATCAATAACCGTTTCATAATTTGCTGTGGGGATAGCTTAAATGTGGGAAACAAAGTTGGTTTCATGTCTGTAGCTTGAATGGTTCAAAAGATACTGCCTAGTAGTCAGTTAATGCTAATTACACTAATTAGCATACGTAAAATCGAAAAACGTTTCCCAATTTGAAGTAGGGATAGTCTAAACTGGTGTAACAAAGTTGTTTTCGTGTCTATAGTTCGAACGCCCTTACCCTAACCTTGGCTTTAACCCTGATCCCACCTCTAACCTTGACCTTAATCATAACCTTCATCCCATCACTAACCCCGACTCTGATCCTAACCACACTCATCCCTCTCATCAGTACATTCTCGCACAGTAACATACAGATTTTTACACTAAATTTTCTCTTACATTGAATCCATGGTTCCATTGAATCCATCTCTCCCTGCTGACAGGGCAGTGAGAGACCTAAAACATGCAGGATAGGGGGGCGCCTAGAAGCAGGGTTGAGAAACGCTGCTCTACTCCCTCCCTCCAAATACACTTTCTCTCATCTCTCTTTACACACTCTTATATCTCCACATAAAATCACACACACATTCGCCTGTCACTCAGCATACAGACATTCCTCTTTTCATCCAAGAAACGACACTCCCCCCACAAACACTATGTCCCGTATCTCTTCACACAACACACAAACACTCTCCACTCTAAACAAACGTTGTTTCTTCAAGGTCTTTTTATTTGGTTTTGTTTTAAATTTCCTCTTCTTCGATTAGACATCTTGACTACTAGCGGCATTGGCCAAGTTTAAATAACAAAAAATATTTCTCTAGTGAGAGCATGTAGTGCCCGCTTTGCCCCGTGAAATGCTGCTTGCAGCCTTAATTCACCATTTGTAATTTTATGAAAACCACTTTAAATGTCCGATCTTCACGTAACTCGATATTTGGCTTCAACCAAGTTCTGCAAACCTTTAAGCCAAACCATTGTCTAAAAATGTGGCTTTGTACATCGTATTATAATACAACTTGGTACACAGCTTAGGAATTTCAAGACGGCCACGGCCATCGTTGCACTTCACTCTGGCCGTGATGCCCGAAAATCATAGTACGCTCTACGGCCACCATGGCCTTTGTGCATGAGAGATTATGGGCATGAAAAGTAATTGAATTAAGCTTGACACAATGTATGAGAGTACTCTCTGCACGAAGGACACTAGGTAGGAAATGTGATTCCCCATTACTTATTGGTCCCACACACCCTGTCCATACCACCTGCTAGGAAGTATGTAAGTGACTGTCATAGGACTCTCTGAATATCCTTTTGACCATAGGTTGGAACATACCATAAAAGGGTAATTTGTAGGCGGGGTTGGGTAGGTTACTTTTTAAATGTAATCCGTTACAGTTACAAGTTACCTGTCCACATTTGTAATCAGTAACGTAACTTTTTGATTACTCAAACTCAGTAACGTAATCTGATTACTTTTAGATTACTTTCATATTAAGAGGCTTTGGAAAACAAACAGGAATAGCCTATAACCAACTGAACACCTTTTGCGGGATCAATCAATGTTAGAGTTTACATAGCTGGCCAAAAACGGAATTCGCATTTTAACTTATGGGTTGTGTAGGCTACAGTGCCTTTGGAAATGGGTTTCTAAACCATTGCTTTTTACTTCAGTATGATTGGGCTACATCTCTACATTACACACTAAAGGTCTGTCAGATATTCAGTCATTCCAATTAATCCAATAAACCTCGATCTTCCAGAAACTGACTTTTTATCTGAACATAACCCAAAATCTAATGATGCTTAAGCCTGTTCTGTTACTTGTGTTTTATTCATGTTTTTAATTGCTTCAAAACATTGTTGAAAAATAAATGGCAATTACTCGAAAAGGGTATTGACATTGTTGTATATAAGAATTAAGATATCCGTAGCTTTTCGCGCATAAACTAAATCTGCAGCAGTCTGATGATTTGCTCCACAACCAACATTGTCAAAATGTTGCAGAAACCCCCCGCACGCGAATGCACGTTTGCAATCGTGAACACCCGCATTGAAATAAGATTTACTCCGCGCGTACGTAACCTGCGATTATTATGGCCACCAGTGATGGATTTTCAATACGCAAATGAAAGAAGTGTGTGATTATAAACCTGCACTCTTAGCTTAAAGTAAATGACGTCAGCAGCCAATGATAACCAATGAACACAATTTTCAGAGATGCAAAGCAAGCAGAATCACATGGCCTACCTGTATGGACGGAGTTGATGTTGCCACGTCAAATGCAAATAATCATCCTTTGGCAGAGTGCTTCCCAACACACCTTTTCTCCTCAAATGTCGTGGTAAATTCCATATAATGTTTTATCTTGAAGGCAGCGCTATGTTACAGCTATCTAACAAATAGTTGCCTAATCTGTTAAACAATTCCTGTAAAAGTTATTCGGTGCAACTCGTCCTGGCTGTGTTGTTCGGTGCATTTGACAAATAAACCTTGAAACTTGAAAAAGATATAACACCAGGTAGGTCTATTGCCTATCATTGTTCTGAGAATGATGCGTCGAGTAGATAACTAAATAACATGTTATATGACTCGGCTAATATTATCGAAGACATACTCTGTTTTTACCAGCAATCCAACCAATCAAAACCGGAGAAATTTAAACTAGCGCTTCCACCGTCGCTAAACTGGTTATGCGCGTCCACTTTTGCGCGCACTAGGCACACAACTGAGGCGCGCAATTCATATTTTGGTTCAAATAACGATGTTTTTATAACATTAAATAATAAACTCAAACATACAACTGGGTGTCATAATTATTTCGCGCTCCTATTCTTTTTCAGTTGAAGTAATCATACATTTTTTTCAAAAGTATCTGTAATCCGATTACAATATTTTTGTTGGTAACGTAACGGATTACAGTTACTGTTTTTTTGTAATTCGTTACTCCCCAACTCTTTAGGATAAATCTTTCTTATAATAGTCTGTGTAACGGTTGGCTGCGACAACTGACCGCCTCCTATGTGTCCTGGCATAAAAGACTTAACTTTGTAATCACTGGAGAACATGTAAGAACTATGGAAGATAAACATGTTGGACTCTCCCCTGACTTTGGTTTAATCAATGACTCTATTCATGGATTAAAAGTGGACAGAAGCTAACATGCCCCTGCTACTGTCAAAATCTCGCGGTCAGCAGTTTGTTCGTAAATTTGTTTGTAGTTCACAACTGAGAACAACCACAAAGAACGCAAGCTAGCTAATTATCAATAGATAGCTGACTTATTTAATGCTTAACTGAATCAAACCTTTCTGTTTTGGAAGGTGAGTTCATGAGCAACTGGGAGGTGGGAAAGTTCTGACCTCCGAGTTGGAGAATACACCTGCATTATCCGAGAAGTAATGTTAGGTTTGACATCACTCGACATGGCAGCATTTGTGGTGAAAGATTAAAAAACAAAAACTTGCTCCATGCACAAATAAGTAACTATATTTGTTTACTTAGGTCATACTCATTAGCGCAGGTGATTGTGATGTTAAAAGCTACGGTTAACATTTGGGTAACTGAGGTAATGTTAGCCTTCTGGTTATTTTGTGTGAACCCCACCAACATAAAACAAACTTACTGGACGTTAGCTATGTGCATTGGGTTCCTTTCAGAGGGTAGACACAAACACTGTCACCTTGCCAAGGAAAACTACATACATTGCATTGCAAGCTTCTCTCATTGACTCGAATTCAAACAGCTGCAAACACTGTTTGATGGAACTGTAGTTAGCTAGCAAACGTCAGCTAACCGCTAGCTAACAAAGTGTGACGTAATTCATTGCAGCGAAAATGAAGACTGGTGACGGTTATAAATGTGTTTTATTGTATTGAGTGGTAGATGTAAATAAATGTCTAAAATATCCTTTGTTTGAACCACTTACTGTAAGCCTGCCACCAACGACAGACTCCCACAAACGCACTGTACCAGCATGATGTGCCTCTCCTGAGGGCTGGAGGGGGCACTGGATCAAACCATTGTGAGGCAAAAGGGGGGGGGGGTCGCAATCTTTTGAAACTTAAAAACGCGCCATTAAGTGTCTGTAATGAGCACAATAGCTTTCACTGCATATTATTGAATTTACATAGTTATGTGTACAGTGATACATTAGGGGGGACAAATCATAGTTTTTCCCAGGATAGGGGGGTCGTGTCCCCCCGGGATTTCTGCCTATGGGCTGGCTAGTCTTAATGTAACTTAACTGTCAATTAGGGATGGGCACGAATAGTCGAATATTCGAATACCCGAAATGTATTTAGTATTCGAATACTTGTGTGTGTTCAATTAACCCCCATTTTTTTTACGTACATGTGTTTTTTTGGTTGAAATAAAGACTTGAATGTTATTTTTCTAAATACTTTAAAATTCCAATCTAAAAATTGTACATATAACAATATACCATGACATTTAAAAAAAAGTATACCGTTTTAAGTCATTTTTATAACATGCGCTCCTTCACACGTTTTTGTTGTTAATGTTCCTCAATCAAAGCGGTAGTAGTGTAGTCGGACCCAGTCAGTCAGAATGACGCAATATATACTTCTTACTGTTAGTAAGTGGATGTAAGTCAACTAATTCAAGGGAAGATGGAATATATTTACTGAATTAATGTTACCTACGGAAAAAATATTTGGTCACAAAACGCTATGTGAAGCTGTGGAATCGAAAGGTGGTTGAGAGTGCAGAAAACGGTGAGTTAAGCAAATGCCATATAGCTGGCTAGCTTAGCTAACTAGCTTTTCTAGACTCTTCCATCCAATAATCTCAATGTTGTGTGTTGATTAATATTGTCTTCTAGTTCTGTAGTTTTGCATGTCAACCACACGGCTTCCTTCATACACGCAGGTGCTTTTTTGTCACACGAATTGTCACTGAGCCGATGTTACATGGAAACACCCTGTCCTTCGCGCGTTATGTATTAGTGCTCATGTGGTATCAGTAGTTGTTAAAAACATGTATTTCGGTTAACCGAATACTATTCGAATAACAACACATACTATTCGGATAGTAAAATATGGTCCAATGCACATCCCTACTGTCAATAGATTAAAATATTAAAATATGATCATTTAAATTTTATGTGGAAAAACATTTGTTATAATAAGTTATTATTCAAAATATGATATTAAAACAGTGAATAATGTATGTTTTTATATCATGCATGTTTTTGTCTTTTCAGCAATTCAAGTTGCTTATTTGTAATCTCCAAATCCTCTTATTTCACTCAATGGCCTTTGTGCCCTAAACCCAAATGGCCAAATGGCCTTGCCCCTAAAATGATAAAATTCCAAGCCTGATGACAGGACATACCATGTGCAAGCAATATCCAATAGACCACACGCAGGCAATGCAGAATCAGGCAACTTCGCAAGATCACGCCACTCACCTCGTTTGACATTTAGATTTAATAAATAGTAGGTCTGTATGCTGAAGAGGAACATACTTGCTATAAGGAGCAATTAGCTCCGTCTTAATGGATTTTTGGCCACTTTGAATATATGAATAAAGCTTTAAAGAAAAAACACCACTTTATTAATTAATGACCAATCTTCACATAATTGATATTTGGCATCTATGGACCAAGGTAATTCATCAGTGAGGCCAACAGTAACTTCATACAGTGTACGCAGGAAGCCATTTTAATGAAATGTATATTTTATTTTAAATATAAATAGAATACATTTCTGAAAAATTCTATATGAATGTGATTGACACCATAATTATGGATAATCCTGAATCAATCATGAATAATGCAGAATAAAAAAGTTAAAGGAATATATATAATACATGCCCAAACCTACTGTTATTGTTGTAGAGTTTAGCATCTGTTTACCTTTTACTGCCTTTTATCGATTTTACTTGTATTATGTTCATCAAACTGTTTGATAAAGAAATAGCTGTATTGTAGAATTGTAAATAAAATTAATTATTAATATTTTAAATTAACTGCAAACATTTTGAAAAAAATAAATATTTCCATCTATATACATTTATTAAAAAATAGACTATAATTTGAATCAGTGGACAGCACAGCTTGAACACATAAATTACTAAATAAATACATAAATATACCCTATCCAGCTGATTCAAATCAGATATTTATTATAAAAAGTAGTGCATTTGGAACCACATAGAAAATATAAAAATTTAAGCCAGTCAATGCTTTATCTTTTAAATGAAACAGTAATTCATGTGGTGATAAAAAGAGAGATGACTGGCTATTCTTTTATGACTTGTCCTTTCAGAATAGTCCGTTTCTGGTGGTGTACTGTACATTGTAAGATCTGCGTCTGTGCCAGCGTCTCCTAATGGCAGCACAACAGCCACATAGCATGCACTGCAAAACAAAGATGGAGAATTAGCATTCAATTTTACTTTTAAATAATTGCATAAATTTAGCATTGTTTTTGCTAAGAATAAAAGTGTATACTACAAAAGTGAACAAAAGCCTATACGTACTGCTAGCAGAATCCATAGGGGAATAAGAATTATAGCAATGCCACAAGGAATGATAATGGCCAGAGCCCAGCCAGGAAAACCTCCGCCACTTGTGGTACTGAAAAAAGTAGTCAGCAAAAGGGTAGGAAGTGGTGTAGTGCTGGTTGTAGTTGTTGGGGCAGCGGTGGTTGTCAGCAAACCTAAAATAGAAATACAAAGGCTTTGAATGGGGTATTTCCATTATCATAAACTTCACAAATATTAATGTGTTTTCAATATTGTGAAATGCACAAGTTCTTGTATTCGTCTCTTGAGCCAGGGAATAAACCTGGCTATGTGAGACTATTGTTACTTGAAGATTTACATCTCACAGTCATAAAAAATATATCTACCCTTACAAATGACAACGTACCTGAAACGGTTAAAATGTCCTGTAAAAAGGCACTAGGAAGGTTGTTGTCTGCCTCGTTGTATACATACATCACGTCTGCCCTAATTTGATTGCCAACCACACTGTAAAGGTAAAAATGGGTTGGAGTTAAAATGTTGCAGTGCTAAAATGATTGCAAAAGGGTTCTCTAATGATCAATTAGCCTTTTAAAAGGATAAACTTGGAATAGCAAACACAATGTGCCATTAGAACACAGGATTGATGGTTGCTGATAATGGGCATCTATAAGCCTATGCATATATCCCACTAAAAATGTTTACTTAAAATGTTTACTTACTTAAATTACTACAATAGTAATTTACAGCATTTACAATGTCTACATGGTTTTTCTGATCAATTTGATGTTATTATAAATGGACAGAAAATTTGATTTTCTTTCTAAAACAAAGACATATCTAAGTGACCTCAAACTTTTGAAGGGCAGGGTCCAATGCTAACTTTTTCCTCACTGGCCCTATTGGGCCAGTTGGTTTGAAAACTATTGGCCTGGACTGATTTTTAGAGGCCCGAACTGAATAATAATAAAAAAAAACATTACAATTGTATTCTACAGCAGTATTGTATGTATCAAATCATCCGAATATTGATTTATACCACAGTTTTGCATTTGATGTGAGACATGAGCTGATACAAGCAATTGCTCTTTACATAAATATGATGCAACGTATGTGATTTCTTGTTAATAGTTATCAAAATATGAATATAAATATCATTATCATCTTTTCATGAAGATACTTGCATTTGATGTGACATATAAAAGCTTGATAATAAAATAATTAAAATTATTGCAATACACAATTCCTATACACATTCAATCCAACAGGTGGGGTAGTCCCACCAGTTGGTTCATAGGCTTCTTGTGTGTCACTGCTAGTAAGCACGTAGGCAGGCGTAGTTAACATGATTTATTGTCGACGTGCCAAGTCCGTATGGTTTCTTTATCCTTGTTTACAGACTACAGTTAGGTATGGACATAATTGGACACTGACACAAGTTTTGTTATTTTGACTGTTTACCAAAACTTCAAGTTACAGTTGCATAATGGGCTTAAAGTGCAGTCTCTCAGCTTTAATTTGAGGGTATTCACCTCAAATTATGTAGAGGGGGCTACATATCTTTAATATGTAGCCCCCTCTTTTTGAAGGGATTAAAAGTAATTGGACAATTGATTCAAAAGCTGTTTCATGGACAGGTGTGGGCTATTCCTTCATTATTTCTTCATCAATTAAGCAGGTAAAAGGTCTGGAGTTGATTCCAGGTGTGGCATTCGCATTTGGAAGCTGTTGCTCTGAGCCCATAACATGTGGTCAAAGGAGCTCTCAATGCAATTGAATCAGGCCATCTTTAGACTGCAAAAAAATCCATTAGAGAGATGGCAGGAACATTAGGAGTGACCAAATCAACAGTTTGGTTCATTCGGAGAAAAAAAGAACACACTGGTGAGCTCTACAACACAAACATGCCTGGACGTCCATGTAAGGCATCAGTGGTGGAATATATCGTAGTGGTGGATGAACGATCCTTTCCATGGTAAAGACAAACCCCTTCACAACATCCAGCTAAGTGAAGAACACTCTCTAGGTGGTAGGCATATAATTATCCAAGTATACCATGAAAAGAAGACTTGAAAAGAGCATATACAGAGGGTTCACCACAAGATGTAAACCATTCATAAGCCTCACGAATAGAAAGGCCAGATTAGACTTTGCCAAAAAACATCTAAAAAAAAGTCAGCCCTGTTCTGGAACAGCTTTCTTTGGACAGATGAAACTAAAATGAACCTGCACCAGAATGATGGGAGAAAAAAGTATGGAGAAGGCTGGGAACAGATCATGATCTGAAGCATACCACATCATCTGTAAAACACAGTGGAGGCAGTGTGATAGCATGGGCATGCATGACTTCCGATGGCACTAGGTCACTAGTGTTTATTGATGATTTGATAGTAGACAGAAGCAGCTGGATGAATTCTGAAGTGTATATGGATATATTGTCTGCTCAGATTTTTTTAGGGACGGTGCTTCACTTCACAGATGGACAGTGACCCAAAACATACTGCGAAAGCAACCCAGGAGTTTTTTAAGGTTAAGAAGTGGAATATTCTGCAATGGCCGAGTCAATCACCTGATCTCAACCTGATCCAGCGTGCATTTCACATGCTGAAGATAAAACTTAAGGCAGAAAGATCCACAAACAAAAAAGAACTGAAGACAGCTTCAGTAAAGGCCTGGCAAAGCATCACAGAGGAGGAAACCCAGCATTTGGTGATGTCCATGCGTTCCAGACTTCAAGCAGTCATTGCCTGTAAAGAATTCTCGACAAAGTATTAAAAATGAGCATTTATTTATGAATGTGTTGATTTGTCCAATTACATTTGAGCCCCTGAAATAAGGGGACTGTGTATGAAAATGGTTGCAATTCCTAAATGTTTCATATGATATTTTTGTTCAACCTGAAAGTCTTTTTTGTTCAACCTTTTTGAAGTCTGCACTTCAATTGCATCTTGGTTGTTTCATTTCAAATCCATTGTGGTGGCTTACAGAGCCAAAATTATGCAAATTGTGTCCAAATATTTCCAGAGCTAATTGTATGTCATGGACGTAGTGCGTGAATAGTTTCTCCTTCTTCACAATATGGCAGGCGGTCATAATTAGTTTTTCAATTTGGCTCTGCGCTACCTCATTAATTCGGAGCAGGCAAATTTTCATTGGTGTAGCCGCAAGGTTGTCAGCAGCCCGTTTAGCCGCAATACACATGCTGCAGGGACTTAAGAGCATGTTTTCGGTAGTTGTTCGTTCCCTTTTAAAATGTCCCTGCCTTATCCGATTTGCACGACATGTACGGCACTACGTGTCTCTTGCCGTTATTGTTTTTGACCCACGGAAACTGATCTTTCCATGAAAACGAAAATGATCGCATTCGCTTTGCCTCGTACAATGCCATGTTTGGGTCCCGCTCTAGAATGCACTATGAACTATGATTGGTCAAAATAGACGAGCCATAGAATATTATTGGTCATAAAGATGACACCGGTACTGTACCACACCGAAGGGGGGAAAGAAGCGGTATTAATGCGAGAACATTTTAATGCAAGAACAAATGAAAATTCAAGCAGGAAGAGTGACAGAGATCACAAAAATATTTTAATACAATACTATGAATTTCAATGAGGAAAATGAGCAGAGGCTCATACGGGAGGGACTAGAGAATTTGTCAGTATTGAAGGGAAAGTGGACAGTGAAAAATAGCTACAGTTTCTTGAAGAGAACCTACAACCCTCTCTGCCAGGAGTTTGACAATGGGAAGATGACAATGATCCTAACCATACAATGGCTGAAGGCAAGAAGGTGAATGTCCTTGAGAGGCCTAGTCAGAGCCTCTACCTAAATCCCTTGATCTACAGATAATTACACACACATTCATATGTTGAAGTGACCAAACTTGACATCCCTGCGTCCGGATTGCAACACAATCATTTGAATTTAGTTATAATTGCTGTAGGCCCAGACCGCATATCCATTATATATGAGTCTTGATATAAAGACTTGCTATGCTTATTAAGAACAAACCTGCATGTTATGGTTATATATGATAACATATATGTACAAACAATATGGAGACAGATTAGATATATTCAGTATCACCAATGGTATATTCCCCTGCAATCATGTTCTATCTCTCTCCTCAGCAAATTCTAAATGGGGAACTGGTCCCCATTAACCGTAAACACTCAGGGGAAATAAGGAGGTACAACATACATGCTCATTAGGCATTTATAATGTGTATTCTGCAAGAACCAGTGGGTATATATTGTTTATTAGTTTAAGTCCAAAAACAAATGTAGAATTAAAGATCCCAGCTTTAATAAATAATTGATAACATTAACAAAACCTTTTAGATGTTTTATATATTGTTCTTGTTAGTTTAATTACTACTAACTTTTAGTACAACTACTTTTAATACTACTATTAATAATAAAAATGGAGAGTAATTTAGGAACCAAGCTCTAACAAAAACCTTTCAGCTGATCCAGAAACTGATAAACAACAGTTAAACTAACAAAAGCAGTGTGCAGGTTTCTCTCTTTTTTTAGGGTTAATTTTGAAACATATAGAGGGTTATCTGCAATTGTAAATTATATCACAATTAAAGATTACACCTTTAACCTATATTTTTTGTACTGTACTCACGTGAAGCTGGCATTGGGAAAGGTAAACAATTTACCGTCCGGTTGACTGACAATATTATGGAGCTAGACGGAGAGATAACATCAAGTACTATGATTACATGGACAGTTATGGAAGTTAGTTACATTTATTTAGCATTTACTATTTACTATGTTTTCAGATTAATGTAAAACTGTAAACATTTTACTTACTAGATTGTCAATTGAAACTTGTATCTGGTTGTAGGTGTCATTGGTGAAAGTAATTGTATCATTTTGACTTAGTGACTCCACCAAGGTTACATTGGTTATTTGGAAACCAAGGTCAATGGCAAATGAAGTACTTGTAAGTTCTGTGTGCACAAAAAACAATCACAATTGTAGCAGACAATTCAGTGCTATCATTTGAGTAGTACTGAAATGCTGAAAACATTTAGGAAGATGCATATTTAGGAAGTAGTTTAAGTTGTTTTACTCACTGATATAAGTTACATTCTTTAAGGTGGCTAGAGTGACGGTCCTGAATTGATTAAATAGTTGCTTGTTGACGATCCCAAGGACAACATCCTCATTGGGGACAGGTGTGTTGAGATGGAATATCAGTCTCACAAAAACCACCACAGTGCCCGATCTGAGAAAAAGTGAAAATACATACCAAAATTCCACTTTCATTGCTTGATTTAGACAGAGTAAAAAAACCAGACCAAGGGAAAGTGAGACAGGCATATGTGAGACCTAAACCTCAGATTTCTGGGGTCATGAGATATGCATTTAATTGGACAATTCATGTCATTTTACAAATTCAAAATCAGAATCACACTGTAAAACAAATTGTTTTAAGGTTAGGGTTAAGGCCTGTTAATTTCATTTTATCAAAACTTTCAGAACAAATCTTTTAAGAACTTTTAAGTACATTTTGTAAGGATGAACAACTAATACCACTAATGCAATCAAAATGAAATTTAGATTGGAAGTCTAGTTTTAATCTACCTTGTTTCTGTGGCTTGGTTTTGAGAAGATAGATGTTACAGTAGTTCAAAAACGTTGATTCTACAGTAGTTCAAAAATGCTTGCAATGAATCGTATTTCACACAATGTCAAATAGATTTTTGAAAAAGCATTTGGTAATTATACAGTGTCTTCGGAAAGTATTCAGACTCCTTCACTTCCTTCGCATTTTGTTGTGTTTTGACCAAAAACACCACATATTAGTTTAACCATTTATTGGAGAACATATGCACAGCCCTGTACATGCAAGTCTTGGAATTAGGTTCTGCTCCTCTAGGGTAACTCACCGCCATCACATGATCATGTATACGATAATACCAACAATAACATAACCTTGATATCATTAATGCAATTCCCATGGCAATGAGCAAGATACGCAATACCCATCCCCCACCCAAGGAACACCAAACCGAACAGGTGGAGGCAGGGGTGGTGGGTGGGCGAACACCTGCATGCAAGTACAAGCATCAACATCCGACTGAGTGAGTAACCTGATGATTAAATAGATAGGTATACAATCTGACATGTGATAGGAGCGATCTTGCATCATCTAATATGTTGCTGACCAATTACCACTCGGGTTTCCTGGCTGACCTTGCTACGCTAAGTTATAGAGTTCATTTAGAATTTTTTTAATGTATTTTTTGCTATCAAAATACATTTTGATAACACATTTTAAAACTTTGTGCAAGTATATTGAAATAAAAAAAAGATAATATCTCATGTACATAAGTATCAAGACCCCTAATTCAGTACTTTCTAGAAGCGCTTTTGGCAGCAATTACAGCTTCAAGTCTTCTGGGATATGCCTCATGGATTAGTTTTTGCTCAAGCACTGTGAAATATGTATAGATAGTTGTGTAACTGTCTACATCACGTCCAACCAATTGAATTTGACTTCAATCAGTCCTATAGACATAGGATAATCAATAGACACAGGATGCACAGGGACTGAATACTCGTTTACATGAGATATTTCAGTTCTTCATTTTAAAGAAATTGTCACCAATTTCACGTTTTCACTTTGTTAATATGGGGTATGGTGTAGTGATTGATGGTAAAAACATATGTTTAATCAATTATAAATTAGGACACGAGGGGTCTGAATACTTTCGGAAACAACTGTATACTAGTAATAAGCTGCTGGTTTGCTATGAGTTTTAATGGATCAAGATGAATGGATATATAACCATCAGGCAAAATTAAGTTCAATGATGATACAAGCCATTCTCATATTCCCAATTCATTCACTTTTTCAACCATTGCTTTTTAGCAACAGTAGAATATTTGGCCTTGAAGAGAAATAGGCCCACTTCAAATCATTACAATAATGTCAGCACTGGCTGTCAATCTTCGACAATAAATAGTACTATTGTCATTTCAAGGAAAACGAACAGTTGCATTCATGTTTTTTTATAGAGCATGGAATGAGGTAATAGATGATTTGTAATCAATTCCTATATGGCCTTTAAATGCAGTACTAACGGAGTACATAAAAACAATATTTGTTGAGCTTTATACAACCCTGTTCCGTAAAAAGTTGGAACGCTGCAAAAAATGTAAATAAAAACAGAATGCAATGATGTGCAAATCATTTAAACCCTATGTTCAATCGAAAATAATACATAGACAACATATCAAATGTTGAAACTGAGACATTTAATTGTTTCTTGAAAAATATATGCCCACTTTGAATTTGATGCCAGTAACTCGTTTCAAAAATGCTGGGACAGAGACAACAAAAGACTGGAAAAGATGTGTAATGCTAAAGAACTAAACCCGGTGTACAGTAATGTCACACAACTAATTCAGTCAATTGGCAAAAGGACAGTAACATGACTGGGTATTAAGAGATCATTCCAGAGAGGATGGGTTTGTCAAAAGTGAGGAGGGGTTCACCACTCTGTGAAAGACTGTGCAGGGAAATAGAGCAACAATTTAAGAATAATGTCTCAACATAAAATTGCAAAAAGTTTGGAGGTCTCGTCATCTACGGCATATAATATCATTAAAAGATTCAGAGAATGCTGAGAAATCTCTGTACGCAAGGGACAATGCCAAAAACCAATACTGGATGGTCGTGATCTTCGGGCCCTCAAGGCAGCACTGCACTAAAAACAGACACAGTTCTGTAGTGAAAATCATTGCATAAGCTCAGGAACACTTCTGAAAACCATTGTCTGTGAACACAGTATGCCGCTTCATCCACAAATGCAAGTTAAAACTCTACCAACTCTACCATACCAAAGAAGAAACCATATACAAACAAGAACCAGAATACCGCCTCCTTCTCTGGGCCCAAGCTCATTTACGATGGACTGAGTCGAAGTGGAAAACTGTCTTGTGGTCTGACAAATTAAAAATTTTAAATTATTTTGGGAATCCTGGGCGCCGTGTCTTCGCGACTAAAGAGGAGAGGGACCATCCAGCTTGTCATGAGCGCACAGTTCAAAAGCCAGTATTGGTGATGGTATGGGATTGCATTTGTCCACATGGCATAGGTGACTTGCACATCTGTGAAAGCACCATTAATGCTGAACAATATATACAGGTTTTGGAGCAACATAAGCTGCCATCCAGACAACGTCTTATTCAGGGAAGATTATTACTTATTTCAGCAAGATAATGCCAAACCACATTCTGCACGTATTACAACAGCATGGCTCTGTACTAAAAGAGTCTGGGTCCTAAACTGGCCTGCCTGCAGTCTAGACCTGTCACCCAATGACAACATTTGGAGCATTCTGAAATGAAAAATACAACAAGGAGACACTGAAATGTTGAGCAGCAGAAATCCTATATGAAGCAAGAATGGGAAAACATTTCACTTTCAAAACTATAGGAATTGGACTCCTCAGTTCCCAAACGCTTACAGAGTATTGTTAATGAAAGAGGTGATGCAACACAGTGGTAAACATGCCCCTGTCCCAACTATTTTGAAACATGTTGCTGGCATCAAATTAAAGTATTTTTCCAAAAACAATAACATTTCTCAGTTTTAACATTTGATATGTTGTCTGTACTATTTTCAATTAAATATAAGGATAAATGATTTGTACATCATTGCATTCTGTTGTTATTTGCATTTTACACAGCATCCCAATGTTTTTGGAAACAGGGTTGTAACTGAATGTTTTATAAAGACTTCGTAAGTTCCACTTTGTTTAAAGCTGCAACAACTAATATTAAATAAAAATGCTTACGTAGTTATAGGCATCACTGAAGCCGCAGAATTGGTTGTGAAGGCAGAAGCTGTGGTTGTTGTGGAAACAGCTGTAGTTGTTGGGGCAGTGGTGCTTGTCATGATACCTAGAAGGAAATGTAAAGTAATTGTAACAAAGTTGTGATAAAATGTCATCCATAAGTATTGGGACAAACAGTTTTATTTGTTTTGACTACATAATACAGTCAAGTCTTTTATTGCCAATCATAAGAAGTTAGGAATACAGCCTCCTCACTCCAATTCGGAAATTATTGAAAGCACCATGCCAAACGTCATGCTACGTGACACAATTTATACATGCAGTGTTAAGACTGAAAGTTATAAAAATTTGCAATCCAAACAAATGAGCATGAATTCAGCATGCCTGAGACTTGTAACACATCCTCTAAAAAGGCACTAGGAAGGTTGATGTCAGCCCCGTTGTATGCATACACCACGCCTGCAATGATTTGATTGCCGACAACACTGTTAAGAAAAAAATGGGTTAGAATGTAAAAGTTGAACTGTGTAATTTTGTAAACAAGACATGGTCATTAAAAGTCTCCATTATTTCATTTATTGTAGTCATTTAAAAGAATATAATAGCATTGATCCCCGAACAGGAACCTATGGAAAGTTTCTTGAATATTATTAAGTCATAAAAAAATAATTGATTGTATGATCTGCATAAAATAAGATTACCATTGAGAAAGCTGGGTGGATGGCGGAGGGCGTAAAATCGGACACACAATAATGTTTTTTGAAAAATCTTAGGGCTTGAGGCCAGACACCACACTCTAATAGGTACATTTTTTTCCTCTACACTTATCAGACTGTATTCAGAAATACAAGACATTTTTGTATTACGAGTTTTATTTATTTAACTACTAAAATATGCAAATAAGGCTAAACGTCCTTAAATATTCATTAATTTACAAATCACGATAATACGTTTTTTCAACACATTACTTCAAACTAGAATTTTTTTTGTTTTTCTATTATGATAAGACACCCAGAGGTCAGCCTTTTACAGAACAGTTTATCAAAATATTGTTGTTTCATGAAATTATTTTAAAAACAATATTCATGTGTATGACAGATGCATATTTTGCCTATATTTACAGATAAAACAACATGAAAAATCTAAATAACAAGATATTCAAAAAAGCCTCTGTGTAAGTCTGGCTATAAGACCTAAGAACCTGTGTGTGGAATATTGTGAATGTATCTCCATTGAAGACTGAGCAAAATGGATTGGCACATGGAAAACATTTCATTTTGAGAAAATGACCAATAAAGATAAGCTAATGCAATTAGAATGTACTTTCCAGAAATAAGGATGAAGCATTTTCAACAGAAAACACCAGATCTACAAAGAATGTAGACATGTATTGATTAGCTAACGATATGCTCTGGAACATAAGCTTTTGAATGATATATGATTCAACATGGAATGTTTTAAAAATAATGGTTGCATGTCTACATGAAACGTACTAACAATAACAACATTTTTGCTAGGTCTAGTTGACGGAGTTGGGATAAAATGATATAAATCAAGTATTTATATCAATTATTTTCAAATTATTTGTACATTTTATGAAAGTATGGAAGTTCTAGTTGAAAAATATCATAAAATCTGAAAATTGACAGGTGGATACAAAATCACTATTTTTAAGTGTGGTGTCTGGCCTTAAATAATAAAATTTATAATAATAATAAGACTATTATTCATCATAATAATAGTGGAAGTGGCAATTTGTAAAACAACCCCAAAAGGTATTGGAAAAGTTTAATGGAATAACATAACTGCCAAACGCCATTCAGCTGATATGTAAGCTCTGGTTGTAGGGCTTTCAACAGAAAAACCTTTTGGTAACCGGTCATGATTTTGGAAGTGTACTCACGTGAAAGTGGCGTTGGGAAAGTCAAATTGTTTTCCCTCTGGTTTACTGACAATATTATAGAGCTAAAAGGAGACATTACATCAAGTTCTCACTTAATATCATGACATGGATGTTTATGGAATTCAAATTTGTGCTTAGTGTTTTATAGCATGCCATTACAGATTACAGTGAAACTTTCCTAATAATATGATAGTAACTTACTAGGCTGTCAATTGAATCCTGTATCTGGTTGTAAGTCTCACTGGTGAAAGTAAGTGCATCATTTGGGTTCACTGTCTCCTCCAAGGTTACATTGGTAATTTGGAATGCAAGGTCAATGGCAAATGAGGTGTTTGCAAGTGCTGTAAACAAAAAAGTTATGGAACGTTAGCTGCAAACACAATTCAGTGCTACATTATAGGAGTTTCAACACTGAAATGTGTAGCGAAAGACACATTCAAGAAGTAATGAGTTATAAGACTAATTTGT
>JACXGI010009051.1:0-26133 GCA_016801175.1 Esox masquinongy
ACACACACACACACACACACACACACACACACACACACACACACACACACACACACACACACACACACACACACACACACACACCCATCAGATGCATAAAATAGTCACATATTTAATGTATATTTCAAACAGAACAAAACAACACATTTAAGACATTACATTTCCCCTAACGACACACTACCGGACCTTGAGGACACTTCTGGGAGTAATGACCACGGGACCCGGGTCAGTTATTTTCTTCATCCATGAAAAAGTTCAACATACTTTAAGGATAGGGTAACATGATCCATAACCTGCGACCAGGTTTATCCACCAACTCAGGCCCACTTGTATTTGGTTGGTGATCGATCAGGGTCAGGGTCAGAGGTTAGAAGCAGGAGAAGCATGGCGCCTTGGGGTGCTGATATACCCCCTGACTGGATGTTAAAATAGATGGTTTCCCAGGCAGGGCCAACCAACAACACACAGCTGCTATGACCAGAAAAACTGCATTTTCCTGACCAGTGCTCTGTAGGTTTGTAACAGGGTTAGGCTAAGTTTAGGCATAAATGTTAGTTTATTGAGGTTATTGTTAGGGTTATGTTAAAGTTAGGGTTAAGCTTAGGAAACATGGATTTTGTTGTTTTCTGGTCCTCACAAGGACAGCTGTATGCAACTGTGTGTGCGTGTACATGTGGTGCTGGGAGTTAGTCTGGGCTTTAGCAGGAAAATAATCTTTCCCAATGAAAGATCTATTGAGCAACAGTCTCTTGTTAGCACACTGAACGTCTGTCAATAGTGGATGCATGTACAGTTAGTAGCAGCAAACAACAGGGCTACCACAAATTGACTGATATGTGCTGCTACATTGAGGAGTAACGTGTCACCCTCAGGTTAATCTGCCCCCTCCCATACCAGGTCTGCACGGTACCTGTCTCACCCATATCTCCTTGGACCACTTGTGGAATCTTAGAATTTGGTAAAAGAATATAATCTAGGACCCCAAGGTGGATCACTTTCCACTGCCTCTTTTGGCAGAGCATCACATTCAGAAAAGGATTGTTTTGTTTTAGCCTGATGTATTCTTCAAAAGAAGCACAACCTCGTTGAAGAAAATGTCCTGGAGACCTCTGAAGTACAGCAACGTCTTTTTAATCTCAGATCATCGGAGGATAGTACCCATGCTAGAGTCCTTAAGACTGTCATGGCTCCAGAAATACTGTATCTAGCACTCCACAAATACTGAAGTCATTAGTTGCATCAAAAGTCCAAAAGATGGGCTACACCCTCTGTGCCAAGTGTCCATTCTGTCACCTCCCCGGACACCCTTGCCTGTTTCATTTTACATTTTAAATATGTTTTTTTTTATTTGTGAGATAGTGTTTTAAACTTTATATTGTACAATCTTTATCTATAATATAATTTTTGTTAATTTACAAAAGCAGTTCCTACCCAAAAGATAATTTTATTGGCTTAACTTACTGGGTACTTCAGTTCCCACTGACCTTCCTTGACCAGACCTGCTAATTCTCTCTCCTCCATCACTTTACGTACTCTATTTTTTTGTTTCCTCCTGTGCCTATCCAAAGTTTGAGTGTATCTTTCCATTTTATTCAGTGTAAGTCAAGAAAGGAAACTCAGGGTCAATCGCTGTATTGATATATAGGAAATTCTTCACAAATATCATACTGCCCTTGGAATTTGCTGGCAATTTGGCAAATGCGCCTGCCCCTCCCCCCATATCAAACTCACTCCCACAACCTGCATACAGTCAACAGTGAATAATGTGATTGAGGCTCAATGGAAATAGATATGTAGTTACAATAAAATGTATTTAGTTCATTATCAACTCTAGCTAGCTGTGTGTGGCTTAGATATTAGCCAGGGTCCTAATCACTTTGATATTGGGAAATGAAACAACAACACATTAGCTAATGTGGTTTCAGATAACACAACTGGTTTCAAAGCATTACAGTAGGTACGTCAGCTACCAAGCAAACCAGCCAGCCAAGCTAGCTAGCTTAGACGATACACAACGTTTCACCGTAGTTCAGATAATATCTGGAGATAAACAACCTTTAACTGGCTACACAACAGTTATTGTCAAATAAATAAAAATCTTACATTTCTCTAGCCTATCATACTACCTATCATGCTTGTCTTCTTTATCGGCAGTCTTTAATTCATTTTACAGAATTTCTCCAGCACTGCAGCAACTAATTTTCATCACTCGGAGCAACATTGGAAAAGAAGGCCCTGTGCGCAAAGGTCTTTGCTAAACGAAAGATTTTTTGAAACCAAGAACATTGCCTGTCTGCCTGGCTTCATTCACTTCACAACACAGTCATCTCAATGGCAATCACGCAAGCAGGCAGTCTTGAGTTCTACAAAATCTTTGCTTTAGAATGTATCTTTATTAATTTACTACATTTATTCTGCATGTAAAAAAAATAATCATAGGGCATGACCACGGTGTCCTCAATGGTAGATATCGGCCTGGTTAGCTCCGGCTCAGGGAAAACTCACAGTGACAGATTTCGCTCAAAATGAGGAGATGTATTGTCTCAGGGTCCCCAGGTGGGTGTTCCCTAAAAGCCCTCAGCTTTTCCCTTTTGCTAGTCTGGAGTCTGGAGAGGGAAAAACGTACGGGAGGAGGGGAGGTGCAGCGTTTCTGTGTATCCCAAGCCTGTTGAAGTGGATTCAGCCCAACAGGACAGAACATGGAGGAACTGAACCACTCACTATTACTGCTGACATCAGACAGACCCTCACCTGACAACTATCAAAGACAAAGAGACAGTCAGACACAGACAGAGAGAGACAGACAGAGTGAGATGGAGGAGGGTTCAGGGGACACAGAGGGTTTTTGTCTGTGTTGTCTAAACGCATTACCTATATTTTGTGTTAAGGTTGGTCTTCGTGCGTGTGTGTGTGTGTGTAATGAGTGTGGAGGGTTCCATAGTGTTGTTATTGCAGCTGGATGAGAATAGCAGGAGACAGCAGTGAAACGAAGGCCCTAGGATCAACAGGTCTGTAACTGGAGAGGAAAAGTTGGCGTAAAGGCCCAGTCTTGAGCCCACGCAACACGCACCAAGAAACACGCACGTTTTTTAAAAATCACACTTGGGTCTTTGCTGGCTTCTATTGCTCTAACACTGTAAGGACTATGCTATAATTGTATTTTATATTTCCTCTCCCTCTCCTCAGCCCTCATCAGCGGTGTTTTTCTACTGAACACACCAGATGAGTGCGTCTCCATGATTTACCATTGTCCGATTTTACAGCCATGATAAAATCTTAACCGTGTGTGTGTGTGTGTGTGTGTAGAGATAATGGAAAAAGTGGGAGGAAGATAAATGTTTCTTTCTTCTAGATGCTATGTTCAGAGTTTGTCAACACTGGGTATTTCCGGCAGCATCCCTCAGGAAGATCAGAGAGCAGTTTATTTCATTTCAGACAGTTAACAGGGACAGGACAGAGAGTCTGATTTCTGCTTTGTGTAAATTGGACAGATCTTTGTTTCACGTCCGGGCTGAAATTTCAACATCTTTATACTATTTCAGTGACGTTTAAAGCGAAGGCTAATAGAAATCATACAGAAATGTACCAGGGGTTTGCATGTGTTCATGTTTAAAGGCCCGGTGAGATATTTATGCAGACAGAACAGTATTTTCTGTTCATCCTCCACATATGACCCCCCGTCCCCGTCCCCTTTCCCACTCTCAATCTGCCTGTGTACTGTACGGCTTGTCTCTCTGTGGAAAATGTTTCATGTGGCAACTTACCAAAACCCGTCAAGTTGCTCAGACAGTAAAATTACCCGGAGCAGTCCCTGTTAACGGCTTTATTCACTCACCTTTAGCCTCGCATAAAAACGGCATGTCAGGCCGTTCAACAAGAGTCATTTGGTCCAGAAGGGGTGTGTGTGTGCAAGCCATTGTCACTGTCAGAAGAAATGTGCTCGTTTTCACTGATGTGTCTGTTCTCTTTTTATTGGCTAACCTTTTCTTGGCTCCGGCTTATTCCACTGAGTGCGCCATTTTCCAATTCAGTTAGCATCATAAGAAAGTGTGAGGGGCCGGAGTAAGGGACAGTTGATTTTTACCAGAGCAGAAGATTCCGATGCAGACGTTACCCAAGTTTCCTTTTCTGCTTAGATGGTTTAAACTGAAGAAAATTATGATTTCGTTAAATTTTCGTTTTTATATCAACAGTAACAAAGTTATTTCTAGTTAACAATGAAGAACCTGTTGTAGATTTCTTTACAATTTAGAAAAATAACTTTAATTAAAAAATATTTCTCAAGTAAGATTTTTTTTGGAAGGTCTGGGAGTGGCCTAAGTGGGAAGCAGGAAACCAAAAACTGGCTATTATTGGCATAGGTTTGGAACTTTCTTTGTTACTGGTCATTAATCTCATGCTGATGTCACCATGGAAAGTTGAAAATCCTAACCATGCAAACCTGATGATTAGAAAGTCCTGTCTAGAAAAGTATTTTTAACAGCAGCCATCTGAAAATTACAGTGAACCAATTCTTGTATTTAGTAACACATCACACTTACACAATATAAAATCAATTTGCTTTGATGCAGTACCATATCAAACATAGGAGAAATGTAGTTTTGTTTGAAATGGGCCCTTACCAACATTCAGCCAAGTTATCTACAGTATTTCATCTTCATCGTATTGGGATAGCAACAATCATCACTCACTTAACCACGGACCTGCTGAAGTTGAATTTATTACCTCAAGATGTGCTGCCGGATAGACTTGACAAACTGACTATAAGGATAAAGTATTTAGAATCAATTTCAATGTTTCCTTGGGACCTGGCAGTGCATACAGTATACTGAAGTCGTGGGTCTAGTGAGACGGTATGATGGATAGGAAAACTACAATGGTAGAAGTTCTCTCTGACCTACAGATCAGAAATGGCCAACTTCTCTCTCAGTCATTTCTTTCACTACACCAGCATAGTCAACTCATACTAATAAAATAGTGGACTCAAACACATACAGGAAGAAACAGAGAACATTGACAAGGAACACGCATATGGAACACGCATGCACACACGCACACACACACAGTTTTACTCTAGTTTAAGCTGATGTCTAAATCTTGAGCACACTGGCTGTTCGTTTGTTTTCCCTTCAGACAAAATTTTCCCAAATTGTCGCAATTCTATTGATTGAATAATAGACCATTTCCCCCCATCAGCCTGTCAGTCTGAGGGCTTAGCGCCGCTGTGTGTGTGTGTGTGTGTGTGTGTGTGTGTGGTGGGGGAGGTAGATAAGCTGTCTATCACACCGGCACATGTCTCACCAGCACCCAAGAATGGCCAAAAGCAGGTCGACCCTGTATCTGTACCCTGCTTTACCAGGCTGTGAAGTATGAAAGAAAATGTACACTGGAGGAAAAAATATTATCACCGCACTGACAAAACAGGAGGGAAAGGAGAAAGTTAAAGAGGAGGAGGTGAAAGAGAAGGAGGCATTCCATTGCCTGTTGTAGCAACCTCAACTACCAGCCTATAAAAATAAATCACACATCTGCTTCCAATGAGACCGTGAAATATTAATGGTTTTATGCTTGTTATGAAATTCTTGTAACGTTCTCCTCCCTCTCGCTCCATCCGGGGGAGCGTGTATATACAGCCATCCTCACCCAGATTCTTCGCTATCTGTTCATCGCTCTCTCTATCGCAGCAAAACAGGCTCCCTCCACCTCACCACGATGTCTGAAAGTTCATTTCCACCCCCCCATGCATGTCGAGATCCACAGGGCGATGGGCGTATGGGTCCAGCAGCAACCGCTACGTGTCCCGAACCAAAAGGGCAGCTGTGAAAATAGAGAACATCAGATTGGAAAACAGACAAAGACGAGTTGAACTTAAAGAGTGGGAGAAGCGGAGCTGCACTCTCTGCCCGTAAGCCGTCCCAGGATGTGAAAACAGATGATTACAGATAAAAGGAGGATTATGAATGAGAACATTCCAGTGTCCTCTCCTCCCCCTTTCTTCCCCACCTCATCCTCACTAGGGGATGGGAGCAGGACTCTACCTCACATGTGGCATCACTTAGAGAACCATCAAGCCCAGGCGAAGAACAGAGGACAGGGGAGAGGAGGAGAGAAGGGGCGACCACTGGCCTTTGAAGCGTGCGTGAATCCCTTTGCAGGTCCTTAATTAGCCACAGGCTACGCTAACCGACTGTTTATTTGCGAGGGTTAGGCGGCCGAGGTCTGTGAGCCACGAGGCAGGACTAGAGACAGGCTGCATCGCTACCCAGGAGGGTGGCCATGTGGAACCGAATGTGGCTTCTGTGATGATGAGCTCAAACCATCCCTGTCCCACAAATCAAAAGCGCTCTCGACAGCACGCAGCCTCTGGAGAGTATCTTTCGACAGAAGTAGAGCAGGCGGTTTTTTATCCATGATTTCATAGTGACCATTTGGTAAGAAGGAAAAAGGAATAGTTCAATATCATGGAAAATAGATGTGTGAAGTGCTTCTCTGCCAGGTGACTGGAGGACGTCGTTTTGTCATTGAACCACAAGGTGTCATTGGTGTCCTCACACACGCTGGACTTCAGACTGTGTGAGGAGGCTAGACTAGTGTTTGAGTCTCTACATGGATAATTCTATGTAATATTACTTAATATATTGAAAGTCATGAAAGTCAGCACCCTATCTTTGGACATCTACACAAAAAATCTCTAACAATTATCACAATTTGACTTGTTGACCTATTATATTACGAATAGTGAGTATCTCATGGTTGAATAGTGAGTAATGAATAGAGAGTATCTCATGGTTTGTGTGTATCTCACGCCCCATGTGGGCGTGTCTAACAGCGATGGTCTCAGACCTTCAGATCCTGACCTCCTCGTACATTTCTATCATGCATGTGTGTGAGTGTTGCCAGGGCAGTTTTTTTGCGTGCCAATATATGAACAACTCTGTTTACCTGTAAACGGATGGGTCAGTAATCCCCAGGCTCACACTAATCTCGTCACGTGTCCACAGAAGGCTAATAATAGAGGTAGCTCTTGCCGATTCGGAACACACAAACACTTTCACCACTTCCTCTCAACATGTTAACCACGCCCCTCTACATCAGCTTCTTATAGTTGTCTCTGGGCTTCTTATAAATGTTTCACAAAAAGTTCTAAAACGTATCTCTGAACGCAGAACCATTTTTCCTCTGGTTCTTTGGATTTTATCCACTGCACTACGATAAGTCTCATAAAGAAATTAATTATATTATATATAATTATTACTAAGGCACTTATCTATCAGAAAATCCAAGGTTGAGCCAGTTACATCTACAATAAGCAACTCATGAAAGGTGTCCTTTCATGTCTAGCCTATGGCCTGTCTTATTAAAGACACAGTTAACCCAAATTACACATTGGTATCTTTATTCTGTAACTAGTCCATTGCCAGCAATGCATTCTTTAGTTTTATTTCCCTTGTACCTTTTGAATGCTAACATTTAGCATTTGTAGCAGATACCATCCAAGTCCTGGTACCAATATTAACCTTTTTTGGGGCATCATGTTCAAATCATACAAAAGTGTACAAAATTGATTACAAAGCTCAACAAAGGCACTTACAGAGAATTTGAACATGATGCATGAAGAATTATAATATCTGTACCATGACTTTGTGGCATTTCTGGAACAAATGCCATTGAAGTCATGGTAACAATTTAACACATCCTGTTTAAATTATCTGTAAGTGATGTTGTTGAGCTTCAGAATGAGTGTCAAATACTTTCAGATGAATTGGACATAATGCGTGAAAAACGCTAAAATCAGTCCCAAGACTTGGATGGGATTAATGCCCCAAATGCTAAAGTCTCACCATTTGAAAATGCCAGAAAACTAAACCAAAGCATGGATGGCTGTCATACCTTTTCCACAGACTGCTTCCAATAGCAATTCTCATTGTAAAAGGAGTTGACAACATTGGCTTTATCATTTCTTGTGGATATGTGTGGTTAATGTTGGCAGAATTGGCACCAACCTTGAATTTAAAACCAATCATCTCTCTGGACATCTCACACTCATTGAAAACCCATATTTATGTATTATTTTGTCTTTGCACTATTATGCTTTATCTTGGCCAGGTCGCCATTGCAAGTGAGAATCAGTCCTCAATCTGTGTATCTGGTTAAAGAAAGGTGAAATAATAAAAAAAATAAACAATTACACTCCTTCAATCTAAAGATGAATCTATCTTTTTTTATTCTAAATAAGGCACCCTTCTTCCGCAGTGTCAAGTATACTCTAGTGGAAATTAAGATTTTGACAATTCTTAACTATGGTGATGTCTACAGGCTTGCTGTGTAAAAATGTACCATGAAATTAAATGCTATTCACCACAGTGCCATCTGCTTTGTCACCAGCGTCTCCTTCATGGTGCAATGACAATTTTGATGTACTTCAAATAAGGTCTGTGTTTCATGTTGGCTTCGCCTCAGTGTTTTGATAACTGTAAATATCTGACTTTTTATCAATACCTTTGCCTATATTGGCCAACAATTTGTTTTGTATATTAAATTGATTCAAATGTGTTGAGAAAAGTCAAGATTTACACAAGTATCAAAACACAACGTTGAGGTAAACCTAGACAAAATAGAAAAAATGTATCAGGTTTTATGTGGATTATGACTCGCATTTCATTTTATCTGATCCTCATATTGGGGTTGACTTGTAACAACAATAATAATAATAATACATTGTATTTATATTCCGCTTTTCAGGGACCCAAAGACACTGTACAAAATTAACAGGAACAGAAACCTGGCCACCTGGTGTCCACAACAAAGGCCCACTGTAAAAGTCTATAAAAAATGTCATAATAGTTTTAAAAACTTCTGAGAGAGTGAAGTGAATTAGTCAGAAAATGCAAAAAGGCAACTTTTTATAGCCAATAGTGCCTGGAGAGAGATGAAAAGGTGATGTACTCTTATAATCCTCATCCAGCACAGCCAGAAGAGAACTAGCCACCCCTCAGAGTTTGGTTCCTCTCTCAGTTTCTTCCAAAATTTTGAAGTTTTTCCTAGTCACTCTGCATTGACTCTAGTTGCTTCCTCTTCGGGGTTTCAGGCAGGGTATCTATAAAAGCACTTTTTGACAACTGCTGATGTAAAAAGGGCTTTATAAAATAAATGTGATTGATTGATTACGATGAGTTTAGAACAGGCTATACCAGGATAAGAGATGAACACTTCTAGTGTCACCTATTCATAACAACTTAACATGATGTTGACTTTTTCATAAAAGCATTAAACTTGGTACCCTATTACAGTTTGGGGGCTTGAACACATTTAGAAAGATAGCCTTCAGAAAAGGTCTCAATTGCGGCCTTAGCAGCAGTTGTTTACTCTGGCAAAACCCAGATAATGTAATCTCCCAAACATTATAAAACCGAAAATGTTTTGTCTACCAATATGTCTAGAGGGTCAATGACTTGACCCAAAACATCAAAAAATCCTTGACAGCCATCTTGTTATTCCACCATGTTTTATTGCAATTTATTAAGCACCCTTCAACCAACTGAGGTACTTAAATTGCTTAACATAGCAACAAGGAAACTCATCTAACTGACCACCTGGGTGATGCAAGGTGAATAATTTGAACCAACACACATCAGCTATGAGGTGGACAGATGAGGAGTGATATATGCCAGTTAGGAATGAGGTGGAGAGATGAAGAGTGATATATGCCAGTTAGGAATGAGGTGAATGATTCTAATGGCAGTAAAGTAAGGTTGGGAATTTAATCAGGACAATGGGGGTTGACAAGCCTTATCTTACACTAAGCACCATGAGATTTTTCGTAAACAGTGAGAACGCCCATTTCAAAATCTGAAAGATGGCATCCTACGCAGAGCAATGGAACTTGATCTTAAGACCCTAGTAAACAATGCCCTCTACTGGTTCTCCAACACAATGTCCAGCAACATCTGGTCTTCAGTCTGGGGGGCAAACCATGCTTAGTTTCAGATGTGAGCAAGCAGTGGGTGAAGAGTGCTATGCTGTTGGTATGCTTAAATGGTCAAGGAAAACTATGGGATGATATACATAAAATAAATAAAACATTTGCTCCTATTTTGATATTGTGCCATAACCAGACAATATACAGCTCCAGAAAAAACTAAAAACTTTCCTTTTCAACTTTTTTGGAAAGGAAAGAAAAAGGTGCAGTGGTCTCTAAATTTTTTTTCAGAGCTGTATATTCAAACATCGCAAACATAACTTCTGTGCAATACACTGTCTGTAGAACAAAACTGAGAACACTGATCCTGATCCTCACAAAATTAAATCATTTGTCTATTTCCACTCACTATTTGCACATAATGTTTGGTCAAACAGAATCAGTCATAAGGATATCTTAAGGACACCAAAATAAATTGGGATGTTATTTTACGGTAAAAGTGATAACCTCCTAACAGTTCTAACAATACCATTCTTATGTGTCAACTCCTCAGAATGGTTTAGAGCAGACCCTATTAAATTGAGAAAAGAAAACATTGTCTACTAGGTTTGTGCTGTGAAGATTTTTTCTGAAAGTGTTTATTTTCTAAAGTGTCTGCTAATTATGTATGGTTTTGATATCACTTAAGAAAAGGTGAGGTTTTGCAAACCTAAAGCAACCATCTTTTTGGCTGCTCTAAGTCCAGGAAGCCATAATCATAAGATTCAAGTAAAAAAACCTATGTCAATTCCTTCTGAAGTCCGCCCTACATGTTTATCATTTCCAGTCTAATTGATTATCCTGTCAATTCATCAATTTACTGGTTATAGAGACACACATATGCACTGGAGTGTACATGGGTAATCAATCTCAATTCAAACCCATCTTTGTCTAATCCTTTGTTTAGGCAACCACAAATTTGTCCTAAGGAGGCTAGCATTTTAAATGTTTAGCCAAAATTAAAACATGTATTATCTCCCCAAACAAAAGTAAATAACACATTGAAATCTTTAAGTAAATTCACAACAAAAATATAAGTTGGCCTGTTTTCCTATCCTGAAATGCATCCACAGAAGATGTATTTTATATCCATGTGCTGCTTACATCAGAGACAGGCTCTGCACATGGAAATAAAGCCCAGTTTAACTATTTGGAGTAATTGCGTGGAGACTTATACTACAAAATACAGTAAATTAAGCAGAGGAAACCAATATAGTAGATTTAACTGAAATGTGATTGGCCTTCAAGAAATACATATGCCAAAACACCTCCATTAAATAGGTACACTACTTAACCTGAAAACACCATTAGGGTGTGTGTAGGTCTAAACAAAGTATTTCTGGTGGATTTGAAACAATCACATGACTTCACAAGATCACAAGTCACAACAAACCTACTGTTCAGGTCAAGACAGTCCACAACTAGCTTCTAGTGTTTTGTAGAATCTTTAGGATGGGGAACAACGCCTTTTGTAAAGGCATATTTATAGTTAAGACAGATTTAATATTTACTCTAGACTTAGAGTAAATGATAAAACAACTATGGATTAAGGCTGGTTTAAATACAGACAAGTTGAGTTTACTTGGCTATGCTGAATAAAGTTGACATTGCCAAGTGACATTCTCTGAGCCAAACACATTATTATATATTTTTGCACTAGCAAAAGAAATTGCATCAGAACCGGTAACTAGTCAGTTTTATAGAATGGCATATGAAAATTAATGCTCCAAATTAGTGGTGTCAAACTCATTGGTCTCCAGAGAAGCATTCAGATTTCAATGAGGTGCAAGTGGTCGCAGTAAAAATGTCATAATGTGCTAAAATAGACCTCTGTCCATAGTGTTGGGATTGTCAACACTTTTTGATGATCATTGGCAAGCTGGAAATATGGAATGAATGCTGGTCCATTATCATGTCAACATAGTTTTGATTTGTTTTTGGCCATCTAACAGTGTGTCAAATTGAGTATTTGATTTTAATGACGACATAGTGTATACCCTGTTTTTAAAATGATTCTGGGGCCCAGGGCAGCCCAGCAACAAAGCTGCCGCCTGGGGTGGACATGTACTGTTGTAGTATGAGGTTGAAATCAACCTACTGCTTTTTAGCAAAAAACTCTCTTTTTTATCATTAGCCATTTTCCTGTCCAATAAAATATTTTCCATAATAACTTACTCTATTTACACAGTTATACCAATTCAGTTATCTATATAAATTACAATATTTATTTAGACAAATCTTTTCATTAACATAGTTGATCTCATTAGTCAAAAGATCAATTAGTGAAAAGAAATATCAGAATTGGTCTGCCTGTCTAGATTACATTTGAGGAGATACTTATTTGCTATAGTCACTACTAAGACATTAGGGTTAGGGTTAGGGTTAGGGTCAGGGTTAGGGTTAGGGAGCATCAGTGGCAGGGAAGGTAGAGGAATGAAAAATAAATTTCTTAATCTAAACCCTGACGACAAGTATGAGAATCTTTTGGATTTACATGGGGGGTATTTAGATTTTTCTTCCACTAATTGGTCCTTTGATCAAATCCCATCAGATCTATATGCACCTCAGATCTTTTTCAGAGTTGATCCGGTTGGACAAAAAAACAATACTGGCCACAAACTTCACTGACTGATTCCATTTTGTAAAAAGTAATTTTAAAAAGTGGACACTTTCTGGATGCTTTGAGGGCATTATTGTTACTACTTTTAAGATAACACATCTTTCATGTAGAGGTGTGTCACTGTAAATTAACTTCGATGAGCTTAAAATATTAGAATTATGCAACTGGAATGAATTAGAGATTCTGCTTGGTGAAGAGGCAAAATGATGGCAAGCTTAACCAATAAGACACAAGGGGGTGTGGCATATGGCCAATATACCATGGCTAAGAGCTGTCCTTAGGCCAGATTAATTTCTTTAGGCCACCACTGTCTGCTGTTGGGGAACCCGGCATAAGCAGTACAGTTTTACTTTTTCTACACCCACAAATCTACTTGCCAGATAGCCCCATCCCAGCACAGCCCAGTACAGGCAGGTAATGAAAGAAGCTGACACTACAAATCACTTACACGGTAAGGCAAGAGATTACAGCCCAGGGATCATCTGCTGCAAATGGGATAAGGGCTGATTAGGGCTGATTAGTTTGAATGACGTACTGCCACTTTGTGGCTCGATTACTCTGCTACTCGCCGGGCTGCCTCCTTTCGCAGGAAAAAGGTTCACCCGGTATAGCTGTGTAGCCAGCCATCCTGTCATTTTGGGGGATTTTATGTGAATATTTATTTATTCCTTTTCAGTGGCAGACCAAACTGTTTACCAAGCACTATGGACTTTCCTGATTTGAGGGTGGTCGGAATGGATATGAAGAGAGGAACCCCAGCCAAAACACATTCTGCTGCTCTTTTCTGGAACGGATTACAATTTTTCTACTGAAACTCCAATCCACAGGAACACAGTTGCCTAAGTTTGACCGAATTATTTAACTGCGCTGAAGCAAAACCATTGAGAAACAAGTCTGAACTATTTGTAAAATTCAAATTGGTCTCTTTTTTAATTCCAGTTTTGAATTGGATGATATATAATCCACTCAGAGCTAAGCATGGCATTGATGAAGGTGAAGTTTGACTTGGCCAAGAGGGTGAAGCTTGCCCAGGGCCTATGGCTCATGTACTGGCTGGCAGTAATGACTGGCATCCTGGTCTTCGGCCTGGGGCTTTTCTTTAAGATCGAACTCCGGAAGAGGAGCGAGATGATGGACAACAACGAGAGCCATTTTGTGCCCAACCTGTTGATTCTAGTTGGCCTAGCGGCTTGCGGGCTCAATGTCTTTGGCGGCAAGGTGTGCCATGACTCCTTGGATGCATTGAAGTTTGGCAAGTGGAAGCCCATGGTCAAGAGCTACCTAGTGGGCTGCTTCGCTTTCAACATCCTTTTGTTCGTTACAGCTCTGCTGTGTTTCTGCATGCAGTTCCAGCTGTACTTTGCTCTGGCTGAGGGTCTGAAGAACGGAATAAAATACTACAAAGATACAGACACACCTGGACGATGCTTCATGAAGAGGACCCTGGACATGACCCAGATCGAGTTCCGTTGCTGTGGCAACAACAACTACCGGGATTGGTTTGAGGTGCAGTGGATAAGCAACCGTTACTTGGACTTCAGCAACGACGAGGTCAAAGAGTGAGTACTGAAATCAGTAGCTGATAGTCTGGTTGACGGCAATAGCCAGAAGGCCAAACAGTACCTTATGCATCTGCACTGAACATAATAATTCCCTGTAAGAACCTAATTGAGATAAGTCTGCCATTCCACCAAAGCTTCTCGTCCTTGATAGCTTTAGTCTTTGGTTTCAGAAAAAAAACTATTTAAGTAAAGAAACTCTGTTTATTCAGTTGATGCTAAATCGCATGCAACATATTGCTGACACATATGAGTATTCGTCATTCCTGCGCATAGTGTCCGTCTTTACAGAAACTGCCTTTTGTGATCTTGTGCAGGATGATAGCGCTAGCAAATGGGACCAGGTAGGACATGCTGTTGCTAACATATGGTATTAACAATTTAGTTCATGTTAAATACACAAACAGTTTTAGTCACCTACTTCTAGTTATTAGCCAAATAAAGAAATGAACACTTTTGTTGGTATACTGATACTCAAGGAGCAGATAGGATGGGAGGTGTATACCTAACCTTTTCAAGGTGTACCTAAAAGAGGGTCAGGACAGGATAAATGTGGAATTTAAGCAGTGTAAGCGGGACACATAGGATACCAGTGTATGTTGAGTCAGGTTTCTGTGCCAAGTTCTGATAAGTAGATAATCTCCCAGGATATAAATTCCATGCCCTTTACAGCTTACTGTCCCCCTGCATCATAATAAGATGCTAGTAACAGTCACTTAGCCCAAACTCATTACACCCCCCCCCCCCAATATTGTGCCTTGGTGGCAACTGATATTAAAGTTTGGCATTACGGGACAAGGGGGTGTGGTATATGATCAATATACCAATGCTATGAGCAGTTCATACGCATTCAGCAATTGGGTGCGCGGATTCAGCACCTAGCCTTGGTATACCGTTAGTATTCCAGAACCCTCAGCCAATCACCATTCATCTGGTTTATAATTAGTACATTTTGATTCTGGCCTAAAAGGGATAGTTCATTGGTTTTCTTACCCTGCAGGCACTCTATGGATAAGGGATGACAACAATCATGTACATATTTTTAGCATTTGTGGCACCAATCAAATTAAATCTATTAGTAACTATGTTTGCATATTTAAACAAACAAATAAATATAAAATAAAATTCACTTTGCTACACAATCAATTCAACCTTATTTGGAATCGATGATTGGGACATTCAGAATACAGAATAATTGCAAGCGGGTGGTAAAGTGTGTGTAGTACAAGTGTGTGTGTTGAAATTAGAGATTAAGATACTTTACGTACATACACGTCTTTATGTACAGTATAACCGAGAGTGTACATTATGCACGCTTGCATGATTCTATGTAATTTGCATAAGCAATACCTGCTGTCATGATCCCATCAAGCGGATCGAGGTATAAACAGTTCTCCTGTCAATATTAGTCATAAGACCCACCCACTTTTCTCCTTTCAACCATGCTTAAGCCAAGCCCTGCCAAACACTGATTGATTGATTTGTTCACAAAGTTCTAGTTCAGATGGAAGTTTGAAATGTGATCTTAACTCGGCATGTATATATTGCCATGTAAGTCTACCTTCTGATTCCTCTTCCTACCAAGGCTCCCAGGTGAGTCACCACTCCAAATCGCTCAAGTCACGTCCATCTCCATGCCTCATGTCTTTTTTACAGCACTGATGTACACCCGTTACGCACATGACGTTACGGCGACGGGGCTGACGTTGTTTGTGACGGCTCTGATGTATGCCTCTGGGCCTTTTCCACAGCCGGGTCCTGAGTAACGTGGAGGGCAAGTACCTGATGGAGAGTGTCCCCTTCAGCTGCTGCAACCCCGGCTCCCCCAGGCCCTGCATCCAGCACCAGCTGACCAACAACTCCGCCCACTATGACTACGACCACCACACGGAGGAGCTCAACATCTGGACACGGGGCTGCCGCGAGTCCCTGGTGGCCTACTACGGAGGCATGATGAACAGCATTGGGGGCCTCGTTCTACTGTACATAGTGCTGGAGGTGAGAATGGCGGGAACAGGGGAAGGGCTTCTGGCGGGTCAATGTCCTCCACTTCAGGCTGTAGGGATGCACATGATAATGGTTACATGCAAGATGGGAAAAGTCATTGATTAGTTGATTCAGTTACAGTCTTAAAGGTATGTCTAGGTAAGTAGTAGGGCAGAGACTGAAGTTTGGAGTAGATTTGAAAAAAATCTCTCCACAGGTTTCCAATTGTTGGCAATACTGAGTATCCAGCTCGTTGAGTTTTAGGAGAGGTCCAGTCAGTCTGAGTTTGTCGCAGTACAGTGGGCAGAAATGCCAAAGCCTCCTGCTTTTGAATTCAGGAGAGCAGGTGGTAGATGCCTAGGGCAACCAATACCACACATTTTGTCCAAGCAGGCACAAAATGATGACATTACATGGCTGGTCTTACAACTGACTGGACTCGACATCAATCCAAATGTCTTGCCAACAGACTGTGGTGTCCAACATCTCATATAGATCTCTAGTGTCTGATGTATGAGACGTATATACTGTAGGTGAACGTGAATACCGACACCCACCAATACATAACGTATGTCTTCCTCATCTACATAAGCACATGGCCCTTTTCTTCTCCAAGTGGAACTCCAGTCTCCTTTTCTTCTCATTTAACTTAAAATCCCAAGTATTCCCACTCTGACATTGAGGGGTAATAGCTTGACAGATTATAGCCCACAATGACATCTAAAAGAGTCTTGGTTCTGAAAGGTTGAGGGATTGCTTTACTGTGGGTATGTTATAGGCAGAGGGAGGATCAGGGTTTCTTGGAGGGGTTAAGCTAGGCAGAGCAGATAGAATTCCTGGAAGCAGGATCTTACTGAACTTTACTGACAGACTGAGTACCAACTATCCTGATATATTTAAATAAAAACTATATTATCAGTTTGGGCCAAATCCAAATTTAACATCTCTGTCAACTGATCGATATAAATTGATGTCTAATTGATATCAAGGGGAGATTGGTTCTTAAAACACATTATATTTCATGTATGTTGTGTGTCTGGGGCTCTGTCAGTTATATTTTATGCATTTTGTGTGTCTGTGGCCCTGTCTGTGATATTTTATGTCCATTGTATGTCCAAGTACATTTTATGTGTTGTGTGTGTTCCTTAGGCAGGAGTAATGGTGGGATTACAATACCTGACCACCTCTTTGGAGACGATGGCAGATCCAGAGAACCCAGAGAGTGAGAGTGAGGGCTGGCTCCTGGAGAAGAGCGTGAAGGAGACGGTGGCCGACGTCGTGGCGAAGATAAAGAGCATGGTGGGTTTGGCCAACCAGGTGGGGGAGGGGGAGGAGGCCGTGGCCACTGTGAGTTGAGAGTGTCCCACCCTGGAGGGACTGAGGCTTGTCCTACCGACGGGAGCTCAAAGAGGAGGAGTGAGAGGAGAGAGACATCTCAGAGAAACAACACATAAACACATGCACTTCAACACAACGCACACACAAGTACACGTACATACTGTTAATACACAGGCACTCATGGATACACAGACACACACCCTCTCAAAAGTGAACAACTAAACCAGCTGTTCACATGATGTGAGACCCAAGCTCAAAAATGTGAATGTATATCCTGTTCATAAAAATTCTGTATATATGTTCATCAGAGTCTATTTTTAAAAAAAAGAATGGAATATATATTTGGGTTGTCAAAATATATGTACATGAATTTTGGCTGGTGAATATGAAGAAAATGAAATACATTTATTTATAATCCTCCCTTCCCGGCAATCCTCTCCATGAAAAATGATGGGCAGACCCTGAAACCATCCAGCCTAATACAGTTTATCTATTTTCATATCTTATAGTTTTACCTGTACGTCCTTGTTACACTCCACAACCTGTGTTGCGTGGACATGTAACCCGATAGCTACACGCAGATCAAAGTGTTTCTGTGAAGTAATGAGAAACATATCTTATTAGTCTGCGCAATTGAACTGAATCTTCTAATCCAAAACACGACATTATCCATGCCGAATGAAACCCGCTCAATCAGTCAAATATGTCCTCTTATGGCAGCTTAAATCGGGGCAGCTGTAAATCCAGGGTCCTTGCAGTACCTCCCAGCCCCCCCTCCCTCAGCAACCCGAGGGGGGACACAGGCAGGTCCCGGCAGAACAGCGCCGTACGCATTCACGTCTATACGCCACAGACTTTGAATGAGTGTTGCTATCGAGTTATATGTTTGCTTCATGTACGAGGCAGATTGAACTCGTTTGATACTCCTTGGAGGGCTACAGTGGGCTGAGTGCCCAGATGTGGTGCTGCCGGCACTTGCAAGAAGGTTCTGTAATTTTTGGAGAGAGAAAGAATAACAGATTGGCAGTTCAAATCAGCATAGCCCGGGAGAAAGTAGAGATAAGGGTCAGTTTTCAGTGGATACAAAGTCTTATCAGTTGTAATATTTCTACTTTCCGTGTGACAACTATTTTTTTCTTCCTTTGTAATATTGACAGTTAATCGTTTCTGTAAATTTGGATTTTCATCAGCAGTAATGTCAGTCTTGTGGGTTGGCTGGAGCATTTAGCAGTTCCATTGTGAAAGATAAAGATAATTAAAGAGAATAAGAGTGTGATTGTCTGTTTTGTCCATAGAGTTTAGTCTGACATTCATCATTTATAATCACAATCAACAAAGGCATGTTCTCTATTTGTGCACTCACATTCTGTCTTTTTAATTCAAAATTTTCATTTGGAAAAACTTTGACCCTATGCAACCAATACCGCTTCTGTCACCTTCTGCCACTTACCATAAAACTTGCATCTAATGAGTAAAACAATGCGGAGAGAAATTACCATTGTAGGTAACAAACATGGAGAATGATTAGTTAAGTAGAGCTGGAGGTTCACGGCAGACCAGAGTACACGTGAAGGACCCTGTAGGAACCCGGCTTTACCTGATGGGATCAGTAGGGATGCATAGATTCCACACAGCAGGGAATCAGGACTCAGTCCTGTTTCAGGACAAACAAAGAACTAGAGTCACTTTAACTGGGCCACCTTTAGAACAAAGGATTCCATGCAGTAAAAAAGCTAGACACAAAATCGTACTTGGTTGACTATCATCGGGCCTCCTATTGAGAAAGTTCTGATGACTTCAGGGGGACATCCTTGTTAAAATAGGTGAAATAAGATGCATATCAAAGGGTTGAGGTAAGGTGCAAGCCAAGACAACCAAGAAATAAATAGTACATAGGCTTACCTACACCTTTTCAAAGTCATAATCTCAGGTATCCTTATGTGAGGGACAGGCAGAGTAACACAGGTACAATATTGACAGATGTCTATGTTAACTGACCCAGGGGGGATCGGAGGACATCTGTCCTCTGGAATATGCTCCAAAGAACCTGCCTGAAGGACATGAACAGCAGTTGAGGAGATGGCATTAAGGGCATTAAGAGGCTTTGATGTGCAGCTTAGCCCCATCAGGTGATGGCAAGGACAGGTGCTTCTGACGCAGGGAGAAGCCTGAAGCATCCAGGACTGCATGGGGTCAAGAGGGGGTAGCTCCTGCAGGACACAACCCAATTCCTCTCCAATACTCAGAAGGACTGGATATTTGTTCATGTCCAGTGACAAAACCTCTGATCTTAATGACTGGTGTTTAAGAAAAGGTTGTGGCGAACATTGTTACTCAAGCGGTTTGGGTTACTTCTTTGTCCCAAGGATGAGGTTCTCTTTTGAGCGTCTGGTATTTCAAATGTTTGTGTAATTAAGTGTTTTTTTTGCATAAACCAATCAAAACAAATACTTTCATGAGTTTTAAATGCATATATGTTCTTTTGTAAAATAACATATGTTGTATAACCAAAACCTTTTTGAAAGCATTTTCACAAATGTGCTAAATGCACAAAAGTGTATTTTTGCAATTGTATAAGAGAATATTTGCACAGGTGTATTTCCAAATACAAATTAAATTGCTTGTTTTTCCAAATAACATCTGAATACTTCATAAGTAATAAAGATATTTTTTAAAAATATTTTCAGCATGAACAGTATACAGTCATTATCCATGCACGTAATTTTAATAGAAAATCTATTAATTCGAAATGAGACTTGCAATATGGTACTATCATACATAGTACTATACTCTTCCAATTCATTGTAAGATTAAGCAGAGAATGTTTTAATGAAGCTTCCATCAATATCTTAGTCAGCTCACCTTGAAACTTTCTAACTTCATCTTCTCTGTAATCCTGGTTAACTGCTGGTTAACTGGCTTAGTGTTCTTATTAAACCATCAGCTCCATTCTCCAGATGAGCCTCAGGAACCTAATCCACTTTATTCTCCACAGTGGTCATGCTGGGATGCCCTGACAGATCTGGGACAGGCACAGGGACAACTGCTTCTCACAGCAGCAGGAATAATTATATTACTACATACAATTGGAAACACAGAACACATAAGCCCACAAAGTGGCTCCGTATTTGGACTGAGTATAGGCCTCAGGACACCATTTGTATCACAATGCATATAGGTTAGGATTCGGTAAACTGAATTTAGTGTTAAATGGCAAATGAAAAAGTTAACTTAAAACATATTAAAGGATTAGTCTATTATTTTATGAATACAACTACTCTCTGAAAGACCTGGAAAACGCTCTTCTTATCACACTGCTTGTTTAACCAGGAAGTCAGCCTGACTAACACATCTGGAGGTGAACGCTCCTCCGTCCAATGACCCCATTCAGCTTGCAGGACCCCAAACAGTCAAAAAGAGTCATGTGATGTGGCAAGCAAACTCACACGGGCAAGTCCTCCCCAATGGACCAATGGGACCCTGCCATGGCCAGAATGAAGCAACCAGGGCAGTTCCTTAATGCAGTTCCTTAAACTTCCATGCTACTTAGGAGCCCCATCACTGCAGATATCCATACCTTCAATACCACGAGAATAGTGGTACTAATAATAATGGGCTATTTTTATGATTCTGAGAACACACTGGGAGGGATCGGAAGACCATCACACCATACAGAATTCATCCAGATCTTAGATCTCCTTTATCCGGGCCTGTGGACCGCACTCTTAAATTTGGGACAGGGAGCAGGATAAAGTCCTACGAAAGAAGGGGGTACCCACCACATTTCTGAAGAATGAAAATGCACAAATAAGATGGCAGCAAACCCAGAATGGCTTTGTAAATAAAAGTATACCAGCGACTGAGCCTACAGGTCGCTAGAGAAAGACAGCCAACCCCAATTATATAAACTGCAGTGGTGTGGAAATGCTTTACTGTTTAAAATAAACCACAATGCACCATGGCTAAGATTGACAATTGATCTCAAACACTGAGCACTGTGGGCCGCTACACTACCTCAAACACTGAGATAGGGTAGTGGCCTAAACGTCTACACTATCATAACACGCGATCGGAATTATAGATGAATAGATAAGGGGCTTTTTTTTTTCTTTGGTCAATTTGAGATCAGGCCTAACGACGCCATTGAGCAGAAGCATTCATGTATAGAATATTGTCATAGTTCAATACACACCAATGAGCCAAAACATTATGACCACCTGTCTAATATGTTGTTGGTCCTCCGAGTGCCACCAAAACAGCACTGATCCACGGACTCGACAAGACCCCTGAAGGTGTCCTGTGGTATTTGGCACCAAGACATGAGCAGCAGATCTTTCAAGTCCTGTAAGTTGGTGGAATTGCTGTGGATTGGACTTGTTGGTCCAGCACATCCCATAGATGCTCAATCGGATTGAGATCTGGGGAATTTGGAGGATAGGGCAACACCTTGAACTCATCATGTTCCTCAAATCATTCCCGAACAATGTGTGCAATGTGGCAGGGCGTACTATCCTGCTGAAAGAGGCCACTGCCATCAGAGAATACCAATGCCATGAAGGGATGTACCTAGTCTGGGTAGAAAGTGTTATTTCCTAATTGCTTATAGAAAATGGCAATTATTCGTCACAAACTTTGCTTTTGTGACCAGGACGATATTTTGAAATGTACATATTTCCAATGAGAAAACGGGTGAATTTGTGTCTTTTTTCCAGATTTGTCGCAGTGGTTCGGGGCTTCCTGGGCAATCACAAGGCCAAAAACTACGTGGAGCTGGTTGAGACTCTGGTGAAGAAATACAGCACAATATGCTGTAGGATGTCCCTCAAAGTCCATATCCTTGATGCTCATCTTGATAAATTCAAGAAGAATGTGGGAACGTACTTGGAGGAGCAAGGCGAGCGCTTCCACAAGGATATACTGGACTTTGAACACCGCTACCAAGGACAGTATAACAAGAACATGATGGGAGACTACATTTGGGGGCTGATTCGTGAAAGTGATTTAAGGTATATTGTCAATCTCAAAAACCTAATCACTTCTAAATCTATGGTAGTCGTGTTTGTATTACTTTAGTATAAATACACGTAATTTGGACCCATATGTTGTGTTTTTCTGACTTTGTGAATGAAAAGACAAATTCACCTGTTTTCTCATTGGAAATAGATACATTTCAAAATATAATACTGTCCTGGCAACAAAAGCAAAGTTTGTGGGGAATAATAGCCATTTTCTATACTTCTTAGGCATAAGCAATTACAAAATAGAACTTACTACCCAGGAACAAAAATTGTGTTACATAGTGTTGTTCGCTTACCATCTATCCTACCCAGACCTTGACATGCACCCTTGTTAGGAGATGATTAACGTTATTTGCTTCACCTTTGAGTGGTCATAATGTTTTGGCATGTAGGTATAAAGATAGCTGATATGAGCTGACTTTTGGCTACAGAAGAAAAATAAGCCTTATTCCTGAAAGAAAAAAACTTAGTTTTTTTGCAGGTTGAATATGCAATTTAAAAGGGATGCCGTCAACAATTCAAATACCAAGATATTTACTCTGATCAGCCATACCATTATTACCACCTGCCTAATATTGTGTAGGTCCCCCTTTTACCGCCAAAACAGCCCTGACCCTTCGAGGCATGGACTCCACTAGACCTCTGAAGCTGTGCTGTGGTATCTGGCACCAAGACGTTAGCAGCAGATCCTTTAAGCCCTGTAAGTTGCGAGGTGGGGCCTCCATGGATCAGACTTGTTTGTCCAGCACATCCCACAGATACTCGATTGGATTGAGATCTGGGGAATTTGGAGGCCAAGTCACCACCTTGAACTCGTTGCTGTGTTCCTCAAACCATTCCTGAACCATATGGGCTTTGTGGCAGGGCGCATTATCCTGCTGAAAGAGGCCAATGTCATTAGGGAATACCATTGGCATTAAGGTGATGTAAAAGGAAACGCAATTCATCAGACCAGGCCACCTTCTTCCATTGTTGGATCCGTAGTCCAGCTCTGATGCTCACATGCCCACTGTAGGCGCATGGCAGTGGACATGAAACGGAAAGAAACAGCTTTGCAGTGAAGGCTCATATCTCTGGGTTAAGGGGGTTCAATTAAATATAGGATTAAAAAACAAAAGCACTGACAGTCTGGATACATTCAGAATGCACTCATACACAACCTGCAAAAAGACTGGACACACTATCCAACACAGTGAAACACCAAACACACAGGTACTAGAGTCACATACCCAAGCACAAACATTGACAGCGGTTTTGTTAGTGTACTTCCTTCCATTGGCTTGGATTCTCTGAGTCCTATGTATCGGATGTTTATTTGCATCTGCATAAGCTTTTTGCCAAAGCGACAGCTACTCTTCCAGAGATCCGTGGGCCAGTTCTGTTGCTCACATGCCCATTGTAGGTGCTTTTGGCAGTGGACAGGGGTCAGCATGAAAACCCTGACTGGTCTGCGGCTACGCAGTCCCATACATAACATACTGTGATGCACTGTGTTCTGACACCTTTCTATCAATACCAGCATTAACTTTTGCAGCAATTTGAGCCACAGTAGCTCGTCTGTTGGATCAGACCACACGTGCCAGCCTTCGCTCCCTACGTGCATCAATGAGCCTTGACCGTCCATGACCCTGTCGCCGCTTTTCCTTCCTTGGACCACTTTTGATAGGTACTGACCACTGCAGACCAGGAACACCCCACAAGGGCTGCAGTTTTGGAGATGCTCTGACCCAGTCGTCTAGCCATCACAATTTGGCCCGTGTCAAAGTCGCTCAGATCTCCACACTTGGCCATTTTTCCTGCTTCTAACACATCAACTTTGAGGACAGAATGTTCACTTGCTGCCTAATATATCCCACCCACTGAGCGGTTCCATGATAACGACATTATCAGTGTTATTCACTTCATCTGTCAGTGGTCATAATGTTAGGGCTGATTGGTGTATATAAAGTTACAGCCTCAATCTCACTGCCCTAACAAGAAATAATAGGCCGAAGGTTAACAGGTCTTTTTCTTGCTTTAGAGAACATTAGCTCGGTTTTGTCAGAACAAGTGCACACAATCAGACAAAACTCAAGAATTCCTTTTTCCTTTATTTTGGTATTGTTTTACAATATAGTACAATGTACTTTTTATACAATAATTCACATATTAACAAGTCTGTTTGTGACAAGATAATGCAACCTACATATTCGGAGTGTGTCAAAGAATGAGGTGGGTATTGGTTACCTTGAGGACATGCCAGTGGATTGAAGGAAGAATAGAGGCTTCAGGGTCCCCACGAACCAAGAGAACCCGCGGTGTGGGACACCCTGCGGTCAGAGAGACCATGCAAAGACCCAGCATCTAAAATCATTACGAATGTGTTTTCACCTAAATGATACATTTCAGAAGTGAACTTATGATTAGAGCCAGGAGTTATCTGACCACTGGACCTAACCAAAAACAAGACTCGGGGCTGTAACTACAGTCTATAACCCGGTCCAGAGTGTTTTTCAAAGTCAGACCAGGTGGCCAGTCAAAACCATTGGCCCTACTTATCTTAAATTCAGTCCATGTATAAAAAGGGCTAGGGAGATATGCGTCCTGTGTTCTCTTCCTTTTAAAGAACAGCAAAAAAAGTTTCTGCTCAACATCAAAAAATTACAATACAAAAAACAATTACCCTAACAAACAAACCCCATCAATGCACAACACCCACATCAGATAAAAGTAAAATAGATTACATGGTTCTCCAACCAACCACACACACATATATATATATACCAAAACGGGAATAAACAGCTTTGCAATGAAGGCTCATACCTCTGAGTTACGGGGGTTCAATTAAATATAGTGTTAAAAAAAAGCACTGACAAACAGTCTGGACATATTCAGAACGCACGCATACACAACCTGCAAAAAGACTGGACACACTCTATCCAACACACTGAAACACCAAATACACAGGCACTAGAGTCACACACCCAAGCACAAACATTGACAGCGGTTTTGTTAGTGTACTTCCTTCCATTGGCTTGGATTCTCGCAGTCCCGTGTATCTGAAGTTTTATCACAGTTTATTTGCGTCCCCATAAGCTTTTTGCCAAAGTGACAGTCACTCTTCCAGAGATCCGGAAAGCGTGGGGGTCCATCAGACTAGGGCTACTGTGTAAAATGGTTTTGCAATGACGGGAGGATGGGAGGAATACATGCTAACCCCCAAGCAGCGTGTTTTTCGCAGAGTTCAGACCAGTGCCCGGTCCAGCGGCATTCAGAACTCAACCAGAAATTCAAATTCAGAGCAGAAAGTAGAAAAGCACTATTTACTTTTAATGAGGAGTTTTCAGCGTGTGGACTGAAACTTTCATTCGGTGGAAATGAAATTGAATTGAGCCTGATACTGGTCAAACGCACAACCAGACCGGGCCTTAAGACCTATCAAATGAGATGGCTGACAAGGGACATCGGTCTGGAAATGAACCACTTTCAGCCATCTTCCCTAGAAATAATTTAATGGTAATTCAAGAGGCAACAATTAAATAACATTCCTATTAAGTTAGACTGCAGTACTCCTGTTTCACCCAAGCCCGACCATGGTGTCCCAATGGTTGACTAGAAGCTATTTATATATATAGAAAATATATATATACTATTTCAAATTAAATTACAAAGGAA
>JACXGI010009052.1:0-31516 GCA_016801175.1 Esox masquinongy
ACTTCTTAGGAATAATCATAAGAATTGAGCAATTGCTAGCGAGACTGAAGATGAACTTTTCCATGCCAGAAACAGTCGCAATATAACCGTATACAGTTTTAGTTAAGGCTCACTGTAACGTAACTACTGTAGCCTATGTTGTAGCCAGCAAATGTGTTTGTCTATCCTGACCCAAAACGCATGCACGGATGCGTACTTCAAAAATCCACCAGAAACAGTCGCACTATAACCATAAACTGTTTTATTTCAGGCTTACTATAATGTAGTCATTGGAGGTTTTAGCCAGCAAAGTTTTCGTCTATGCGGAATAATTCATAATGCGTACTTTGCTTTGCCTGCGAGGAGATACGATCTCGGGACCTATAGTTCACAGGTCCGCTTCTCTAACCGCTACGCTTATTTAACAAGGGGTAGTCAGTCAGTCAGTCAGTCACACACTCACTCAGTAAGAGACATTCGCTCTTCTTAGCCGGCTCCGCTTACGCGGTCCGGCAAAAACAGTCACCTGGCTCCAAAAGACAGACCTGCACAAAACATTAAGTCATTATTTATATAAATATGTATATACATAGTTACATAAAATATGTAGAACTGCAAAGTAGGCCAGATTAATAAGACTGCAATATCATTTTTTGCTAGAAGTGCAATTACATGATCATGTGTTCTTCCAACTTAAAACTCTTCTACAGATGTGATTTAATCACTGATATGGACTCAGATCATCCTACTTTTTTCCTCAGTGATTTATTTTAGGAACAACAAAATTCCCAAAACCTCACAAAATACAGCTGAGAAAAATATTTTTGAAAATGTAAACAGATGTGATAGTGGCCCCCAAGAGTTGCTTATTAACCCCTATTTTACCAGGTATAGTGACATAAAATGTAGTGCACTACATTCTCTTGCACGCTAGGAAACTAGAGAAAAGTAGTAGGGGAGAAGAGATACAGCGCCCTCCACAATTATTGGCACCCCTAGTAAAGATGAGAAACAAAGGGATATAAAAAAATCACCTTTTGGTGAATTAACTTAATGTCACGCTGAAAAACTTTGAAACATTCAACCTTTAATTGAAGTAAATTCATTCGGGGGAAAAAAAATTGTTATCAAGTAATAATTATTTCTAACAAAACCGTAAATGTGCCTTCAAAGCATTTAAAAGAAGAAAAAAAAGAAGCAACATACAACACATTCATTTTTTTTAAAATGGACTACTGTGTGCAGGCCTTCATCTGAATCCAATTCTGATCACATTTTAGCCTAAACATCAAATGACAATACGTTAAAAACTTTAGGTGTGATTCAGTGTTGGATCTAATGCCTGCACACCCAGCAGCTCTCCAGCTAAGAGGGGCTGATATCTATTTTATACTGTAACCTAACATAGCAGTTATTGTAATTGGCACCTTGATCAAGTGCACAATGGTAAGAGATGGTAGAACTATGGGATTAGAGACCAGCAACCTTCTATTTAGATTTATATGGGCTACGAAGAGATGCTGCAAGTTATTGTGGTAATTTGAGGGGGGAAATTTAAGGGCTGTGAGACACCCTGGTCAAAACAGCTCCTGCAATTATTTAATTTCAAGTTAAGCATTGCCCATAGTTTACAATAAAAATGAAGCATGTATTCAAAACCATGCACTAAATGCAATTAATCACAATATATTATTTTAATAATTTGACACCCCTACCTTTGCCACAATATAAAAGGGCCAAAAAAGGGGTGCAAATGATTAGAATATCATTACAGAGTAATTTGGGAGGGTCCAAACTTCCATAAAGATCAGAAACTTGGTCTGGTTTGGTTAAAACCATATGAGTGTGTGGGAACACACACCTACAAATAGAGAAAATTCAAGACCACTCGCAATCTTCATAGTACAGCCGTCCCACCAAATTCAGATAAGAGCAGACTGAAAATGGCCAGAAACAAAGAACGTTCTTCTGAAACTTGTCAGAAGTTTCTTGTTCTGAGAAATGAAGATTTCGTACAACGAAATCCACAGAACAGCACAAACTGGATCTAACCAGAATAGAGAGAGGAAATGTCCTCAACTGGCAGCTTCATTAAATAGTACCGCAAAACACCAGTCTCAATGTCAGCAAAGAAGGCGACTCCGGGATGCTGGCCTTGCAGGCAGAGTTGCAAAGAAAAAGCTCAAAAATCTCAGACTGGCCAATAAAAAAAAGGATTAAGGGCAAAAGAACACAGACACTGGACAGAGGAAGATTGGAAAATAGTGGTATGGACAGATGAATCTAAGTTTGAGGTATTCGGATCACAAAGAACATTTGTGAGACATACACCAAATGAAAAGATGCTGGAAGAGTGCTTGAAGCCATCTCTCAAGCATGGTGGAGGCAATGTGATGGTGTGGGGGTGCTTTGGTGGGGGTAAAGTGGGAGATTTGTACAGGGTAAAAGGGATCTTGAAGAAGGAAGGCTATCTCTCAAATTTGCAATGCCATGCCATAACCTGTGGACGGCGCTTGTTTGGAGCCAATTTCCTCCTACAACAGGACAATAACCCAAACTATGCAAGAACTATTTAGGGAAGAAGCAGTCAGCTGGTATTCTGTCTATAATGGAGTGGCCAGCACAGTCATCAGATCTCAACCCTATTCAGCTGTTGTGGGAGCAGCTTGACCATGTGATAAGAAGTGCCCATCAAGCCAATCCAACTTGAGGGAGGTGCTTCAGGAAGCATGGAGTGAAATCTTTTCTTCTGATTACCTCAACAAATTCACAACTAGAATCCCTAAGGTCTGCAAGGCTGTATTTGCTGCAAATGGAGGATTCTTTAACAAAAGCAAAGTTTGAAGGGCACAATTATTATTTCAAATAAAAATGATTATTTCTAACCATGACAATGACTATATTACCTATTCATTTTGCTATATTTCAAATTCAAACTAATTTCATATATGTTTTCATGGAAAACAAGGACATTTCTAAGTGACCCCAAACCTTTGAATTGTAGTATATATTTCAAGTTTTGTCAGTGAGAATAATTTAGATATGCTGTGTGAAAATGCCTCAATTGGTTAGATCAACTATCAATTAGCTAGGTTTACATTAATTGGTCCTGTGATTTTTTCCCCCAGATATTGACAGTGTTCACATGCAATGTACAGTACTTTAGAAGCCTGCCAGTTTTACATACAATTTACTTTAGATGCCAGCACTCATATGTTTCAATGTAACTCTTTTGTATTGAATACAAATTAAGTAAGCAGAAATGTTTCCACTATTGATTGACCCAAAATGTGGCTTAGTAAAGTGTTTAATGTCTTAAGTAGTCCAAAAATCCAGCATAGACAGAAATGTGGAGCAACAAGTTTTTCTTAACAAACTAATAGCGTTTAAAAAAAATTGTAAACTTGTCCAGCAGGGAAGCATTTAAACTTTGAATTTAGACATACAGATGCAGCGCACTGCTGGCTAAAATATTCACAGCCTTCTAGTGATACAAAGAGCTGACGTGCCAGGTAATCTGAGACCAGTTGCAATGTAGCATTCTATTATGTGACACTACATCAAGCCTTTTTTTTGGCTTACACTAACTTTTTTCTAATATATTTTTCAACATAATATATTCTTAAACAAGAATTTTGCACACACAAGAACATTTTTTTTTTTTTTTAAATGTAATGTAACAACATGAATGTAACCAATCATTTTGTCAACATTTCAATATGAGAAGATAATGTGAATTATTTAAGAAAGGTGTCTATACATTTGGCCACATCTGTAAGCTGCTTTTAAACAGAGATGTTGTTTTGAGTTCAGCTCTTCATTCAATCTCGGAGGAAATCAAATGCACCATTTAGAACACAAGCTATACAGTATAGTATGTGTAGCCGGGTCCCAAATTCCTTTGTGCTGTGTAGCCAACTACCACCAGAGCAAGCTATAAAGCACAAACAGGTCCAAGATCTGGCTAATATGAGCGCTGCTGAGTTGACACTAACCTGGCAGCTCTGAGGTACATGAGGAGGTCACAATCATTGACCCCTGGCATCCACACCAGCTCTTCATTCTCTGTCTGGTTTTGCACAACAAACGTAGGGCGTGGTTGAAGCTCGGGAAGCTTAGCCTGCACTCACACAAATAATACAGACAGACAAATACCATGTTAGTCTCAAGGTCTCAGACAGTTCATTACTGTGATGTGACGTGCACCTAACCATGTATTTCAAAAACACAGGACTACGGACACGTGACGGGTCTTAAAAGCGACATTGTTAATCATGATATACATGTAGCCTTAAGATCTTGCAACAATATTCCAATGGAAATGATCACGTGTGCCAGTACTGCTATGTGGCAAAGTCTCATATTGGCAATGCATTAGCCTGACTGACTATTAGAACATTACCTGATGACTTGATCCCACTCTGATCTCCCCTTGTGTGCTGTTCAGGCTCCTGGAAATAAGGATCATTTGGATATAAATTTACATATATCACTACAGTGTTATATTGCTTAAGTATATTAACTGTCCATTGTCTTATACTTGCAACTGTTAATGTGAAAAGAAAAAAGAAAACAATCATTGAAATGGTGAAACACTCACCATCATTAGAAGCAAATTGTTTTATTGAAGTCTCGTTGACACAATTTCATTATCAATTTGTTTTAGTATCAATCAACTGAAAAGTGTAATGGCCAAGAAGAAGAAAGCCAGGCTCTAGAAATAAAGGGGAATTGGTCTGGCAATTTAAAGGCTGGTGTTAACCACAAGCCCCTACTGTTGGGCTTTTGAGAAGGACCTATTACCACACTGTTCATCCAGGGGCACTTTAGTGGAGTTTGACCCTGTGCGATGTGTGCTATAAAACTTCCATTGTTTTCTGTAACATATGGACAATCTTAATATATTGTAATGTTTAAGACCATATTCAAACCATATTATTAATGTCTATTGCTGTATTGATTCTTATCACATACTAATGCATGCATTTGAAACAGGGATTATGCATATTCAACAAATTTAAATGCAAACCCAAATAGGCTATATGAGCAGTGACAATATTTTAATCCATAATCCCAATATGTCATAATGTTACTGGGTTAATCTTGCCTTTCAATTGGCCAGTATTTTCCTTGAATCCCGCCCATCCATCAGTGAGAGCCAATCTGAGTGCAGCTATTACGTTCCCTCCAAACATTACATAAACGAGACTCGTCCACAGGCCCTTGGCCAAGCATATCAATCACACATTGCTTTCGTTTTACAAAATATCAACAAGCATACAACGAAGCATGCAACTACCGCGATTATAATAACGCATAATGTAGATTCAACAGCAAGAACACCCAAACTCATATCGTCAAAAAGTATATTTACGTGGCCCGACAGTCTCGCAAAATGGAGTATTGACATAACCTACATAGCGACTCTTTCCCGGGAGCCGAAGAGTAAATTTTTTTGTCAGAAACCACAACAAATCTGTGACAGCTTAATTGGCCCATATGACAGTAATACATTCATAATGCACCGCGCTATTAAATCAAAACCGATGTAGGCAAATGAAATATTTTATCTGTACGATAGATTGCTAGCTTTAGCTACATGGATCGAGCTAACTCTATCGCGACCATTGCAATTCCAAGTATGTCATAAAAATGTCAATGTATACACTAACAATCAAGATGATTGCTCCTAAAACAATATAAATATAACGAGTTAACTAGAATACCTTCTCGGACTGAACAGGTCGTCCATGTCGGAGGCTCTTTAGGTGTCGTTTTTATGTTGACACTGCCAGCGTAGTGGTCGATACAAACTATGCTATTCCTCTATTTCATACAACTCAAAATGGAGGCTACGAGGAGACGATTTTTTTCCCTACCACTAAGCTGTGCAATGACCTCAGCCCCCACGATCAGCCTTCAAAGTTCTCCTCTCCGTAGGCATTACGGAGCATGTGCTTTGGTCGCTACCGTTAATAGGATCAGCCACTGTAGTGCCTACAGAGCCAAGCCCAGTGAGCAGCAACCATATAAATAAATAAAAAACTAAAACAGCTAACGACTGCAAATATATTTTATTGTAGATACGTGTGCAAAACTACTGCAGCAACACAAAAATACAGAAAACCCACACGCGCATTGCTCATCAGTTATTCAGAATCTAGAAAATTAGTGCATAAGAATAATGAAAAGGTTTTTAATTATGAAATATTCCAGCCATATTTCAAATGACTAGCTAATGAAAGCTTGACAAACATTTAAACATCTTGCAGTGAAGTGACAACAGAAAACAGTTCAGTTCCAAGCAAATGTGTTTATTCACTTTACAGCCAGAGGTATGCCTTTGTAACTTCCCAATCCATTGCATTGATTGTTCATAAATAATGATGATTTTGTTCTATATTTAAACAGATTTCAGTGGAAGACGATTATTGCAACTCTCAACACACTACCGAAGTGTCCCCCCCCCCCGAAAAAGTGCCAGACTTTTAACTATGGTGTCCACTGTCACATTTGTTCACCTAAGGCAGCAGTAGACTAGGGAAAGTACAAGCAAAACAGTCTTGGACTGTAACTTTGAATGTTTCTGTCTAGCTGCCAATAACTATCTTATGTGTGTCACACAGTTTATTCTGTAAGCTTCTGTAGCATTTTCTCACTCTGAGGAAATTTCCTGAAAAGCGTCTGTTTTGGAAATGAGGTTCAGACAGCAAAAGTTTGAAAGAATGCTTACTAAACTCATGTGTGCATGCAACTATGTAGATTTGCCCATTTCACTTAAGCCAGAGGGTTCCTGAAGTTCTTCCCAGCAAAGACAGCCTTATCTCCCAATTCCTCTTCAATTCTTGGGGAATACAAAGTTACATTTAGACAGACAGACAGACAGACAGACAGACAGACAGACAGACAGACAGACAGACAGACAGACAGACAGACAGACAGACAGACAGACAGACAGACAGACAGACAGACAGACAGACAGACACTTACCTGAGAATCTGGTTGTACTTGGCCAGACGCTCCGAGCGGCATGGAGCACCAGTCTTAATCTGCAGATGAAGACACAGGAGTAACATTACAATGCTGTGAAAAAAAAGTATTAGACCCCCCCCCACACAGCATTGTTGATTACCTAGCACACCCAACTGAAAAAAATGACAATCTTCAGGTGGGGAAAAAATAATTGCCACCCTAAGTTAATTGAACCCAATGGAAGGGATTATTAAGCTAAGCTGTTTGAATATCTTGGTAAACAATCAGGCCTGATTTCAGCCCTATATAAACTGTTCAAATTTGGGCGGACGGACGGACGCACGCGCGGACGCGCACACGCACACGCACACGCACACATAGAAAGAGTTACAAAACCATTTATAGAGCTTCACTGAAGTCAGAGCCATATTGTCTAAAAGGTGAATTTTTGTGACAGTCTTCCTAGGAGAGGCTATACTGATCATCCAGGAAGTCAAAAAACCCTAGAACAACATTCAGGGGTCAGCAAAGCTCTGGCCTGCTAAGGTCAGTGCTCATGACTCCATCAGAAAAGCACAGGGCAGACATGGGATTCATGGCAGAGTAGCAAGGCAGAAAACACTGCTCACATAGGGCACTGCAATTAAAATGCTTCTGTACATCAACAATTACAATATACAGTAAGATACCAATAAGTTTGTGCAGCCCCTTACCTGTCCAGTGCACAGGCCTACTACCAGATCTGCAATAAAGGTGTCCTCAGTCTCCCCAGAGCGATGGCTAACCATGACTCCCCAGCCACTGGACTGGGCCATTTTGCACCTGGACAGTGAATGGTAATACACACCGTATATAGTCAGTCAATAGTGATACACACCGGATATAATCAGTTCCCACTCTTGATTTTACTTATTTGCATTTAGTTGCAATATACATAAAATAAAGTGAAACTAATTTGATGAAGACATTTTAAGACAGAATTTATAAAAGGCAATAACGAAACACTACACTGATGTTACTAAGACAGTGAATGTTCAAGAGAGGCAATTACTGATTTGACTTAAAGATGCAGTCTAGGACTTCAGTGGACAACATGTTTTAAAACCTCCCATGTTGGGATGATGTGTAATATGTTGTTTATAATCTATAAGAATAACAGTTTAAAAAAAAAAAAAAAAACCTAATTTACTCAGAAAAAGAAAGACTTATAAAACTTGTCACCAAGTTTTACATGCCTTTTTTTCACAATTTCATCAGTTTGATGAACTGAACATCAACTTCTAAACAACTTCCTCTCTATGAAAAGTAATTATTAGGTGAAGACAGAAGTTGAGAACTTACGCAGCCAGAGACTCTGTCACCGAGCCGATCTGGTTGACCTTCAGCAGCAGGCAGTTGCAGGCCTTGTCCTCCACAGCCTTGGCAATGCGTTTGGGGTTGGTCACAGTCAGGTCGTCTCCCACCACTTGGATATCTGTGCTGCCAGTGAAGCTGGACCATGCTTCCCAGTCATCCTGGTCAAAGGGGTCCTCAATGGACAGCACTGTCAGAGCAGACAGGGATCAGTGTTACTCATGGTCCTGTACCGCATCACGTAAACCACAAAATGAAATTTTTGTGGTTTACTTGGAGGAATGACAGAAATCTAAACAAGTGGGAGAAGCCAGACCTGGGTAATCCTTGCAGAAGCTCTTGTAGAGGTCAGCCAGCTCATCAGGAGTGATGTAACGCTCTGGGTCATCAGGTGACTTGAAGTCTAAATCGTATTTCCCGTCCCTATAGAACTCAGAGGCTGCCACATCCATACCGATCACAACCTCTTCGGTGTATCCCGCTTTGCTGATGGCCTCTTTGATTAGCTCTAGAGCTACAGGAAATAAAAGTATAGGTGTATGTTTATTGCAATATGGTTTTCAACATTCATTTTGTGTTGCAAATCTATGTTGTGTAATTAGTGGCCTACTTCTGTGCTAAAAATGTATGATCTTCTGCGTAGCAAAATAGCATTATTGATTTAGTGCTGGGTCCTGTGCACTCAGTTCTATGAGTCCTGCACATTTGTGGGCATTGTAGAGCAAAGCAGAAGACAAGTCATAACCACATCAAGTGGCAAGTAGCGATGTTACTGACAAAACCAGGATTCTATAAAGCAAATGCATTTAACCTGGGATCACAAGCCTAACGTGGGAAACACATATGAAAGTACTACACAATGATGATGGATTAGTTTCTCCCTACAGCATCAATGTCTGGTAAAGCACTGACAATAGAAAAATTGCTGAAAAGCACCAAATCACAAAACGGTAAAAACATAATTTGTGTTTTACTGAAAAGACCCTAGGATCACTTCTATCGCCTACCTTCCTTGTTCTCCAAGATGTTCGGAGCGAAGCCGCCCTCGTCGCCAACATTGGTGGCGTCCTGGCCGTATTTGCTCTTGATGACATTCTTCAGGTTGTGGTAGACCTCCGCCCCAATACGCATGGCCTCCTTGAAGGAGCTGGCCCCCACCGGCAGGATCATGAACTCCTGCATGGCCAGCTTGTTGCCCGCATGAGACCCTCCGTTGATCACGTTGAAGGCCTGGCAAGGAAAACAAGTTGTTTTCATCAAGTTCCTTTTCATTTAATCTGTCCCTTAAGAAGAGTTTTTTTTTGGAGGGAGACCTAGACAGAATGTTAACGAGACAAGCGTGTAAGCATGGTCTTCCCAGTAAAGGTAAATTAATTTTAATTCCTACACACTACGGTAGATGAATTTATGCTCTGTATCACACCAACTGCAAAGTCATGTTACTCACCGGCACAGGCAGGATGACCTCCGGGTTCCCAGCGAGGTCAGCAATGTGACGATACAGGGGGACGCCTTTCTCTGCCGCACCAGCCTTGCACACCGCCAGGGAAATACCCAGGATGGCATTGGCACCAAACTTGGCTGATGTCAAAAAGTGATATTAGTCAGAAATAAACTTTCGAAGGATAAATATACTAGTGGTTTTGTTGACATGCCACTGAACTTTACAGTGAACCTTTTACTAACTAGTTAAAGACCTTCTCTGATGGATTCCAATCTGCAACATAACTTACACTTGTTCTCGGTTCCATCCATGTCAAGCATGATCTGATCGATTTTCTCTTGCTCAACCACTGATACATCCTGATATAGAAAAAAAAAAAAAAAAAAAAAAAAAAAGTTTACCATTTCATTTTGGCCTAGGTCCTCAGATTAAGTCAAAATGTGGTAGACAAGACCTGTTCTTAAACAAGGTGGAAAACATCTAGACTAGCAATTTCAATATTCCTTGTAACATTGCAAGAATTAGGATTTCCTACCTGATCAACAAGTGCAGGAGCAAGTGTATTGTTAATATGGTCCACAGCTTTTGAAACCCCTGAAAGTACAAGGCACATTACTAAGAACCAGTTGAAAGAGGACTTAAAATAAAAACCCTTTCCAGGCGCACCTTAAGAACTAAAGATCCTGAAAACAGTCACCAGTAATGCACTGTAGTTTGTTTTGCTTGCTTATCAAACAATGAATCATGCAGACTTTACTGCTGTGACAAAGTGTTGATGTAATGCACAAAGAAAAATACAGTAGTTAAAGGGATTGCTCAAATGTCACAAAAATTGGTTTCCTTAACCATTACAAAGGATATGGACATGCAATGACAGCAGCCCAAGCTTTCAGAATGAAAAGGACAGAAGAGCTAATGAGCCATTGTTTGACAACCATATACTTCATGTCCACCATGAGCAACAACATGCAAGAGAAAAGTTGTCTTGGCTAAACAAGGATGCTTACAGGGGTCACAATTACACCATTCTTCAATATGGTCAGTGTGAATGAGTTGGGCTACATGCTTAAGTTGAACACAAGGATGACAAAACAACAAAAAAAATAAGTTTGCTGCTTTGATCATGAAAACAATGAGCAATCAGTATGTCTAGCAAACTCTGCCTGGCCATTGTTAAGTCAAGAGCAAACCCACAAACTTACTTAGCAGCCCTTTTTACACCTGAGAGGGGGAAGAGCAATAGCAGGCTATTAAAAGGAACACAATGGAAAGATTGCCATAAAGATTGTTCATCAAGGGCTCCTTTGTGGAGATTAATATAGTATAACCCCCTACACACCTTTGCCAAGATAGCGTGACTTGTCATTGTCCCTTAGCTCCAGGGCTTCATAGATTCCAGTGGAGGCACCACTAGGTACAGCTGCTCTGAACAGACCTAGGAGATGAAGAGAAGGAACAGAAATATTGAATGCCAACTCCAGCCCCTGTGACACCATCAACCGGCTCTGACAGACCTCTGTGACAAAACTCAGAGGGTGACTTCAAGAGTGCCAAGGGGATCAAATGAACCAATTAACTTTGGGACAATTGCATTTGAATAATGTACTTCAGGTTCCAAATTTAAATAATAAAAAGGACATGTAGTTCAGATGAGAAAATCTCCCGGTTGACAAGATGGAAAACTCAGTGACATCTACACTTTGCTGTAAAGGCTGAAGTGTAACTGGCTCGGCAGAAACGATCGAAGGGTTTAAAAAGCCTCTAAACCAGACATAGGCCATCATGTTCAGTCATGGGCAAATGTGGCTGACTGGATGAATGAAAAACAGAAAATTAAAGTTATTTGTATAGTGCAAAATGACCACAGCTAAGACAAAATACTGTTTTAAAATAAATACAAATTGACACAAATGTCTATTTTATTTGTGGATCCTTGCAAACAGATCAAATATACTCACTTGGCTGCATTTCCATTGATTTGACAGTATTGACTGACAAACATAATTTGAAAACATTAATAGAATGGCTCCACCTCTCATACTTTTCACTCTCAGCTTTGGGACATTTGTGCATAGGGCTGCATGAACATGTAAATGGAGGACAGTTTACAGTCAGTTCACAAGAGCCCAACCAATGTAGATTTGATGGTTTGCCCTAACCTGGAAGTGTTAACTGTAAACTGTATTTAACTGCCAGAGGGATAGTTAGGCCTATTGAGAACAGTGAAGACAAATTTCATAGAAATGTTTGTCAATCAAAAAGGAATGCCATTTGGTGAAGACTGTTGGGCTGCATTCACCTTTGTCAGTGTAGAGGTCCACCTCCACAGTGGGGTTTCCACGGGAATCAAAGATCTCCCGGGCATGAATCTTCTGGATGGACATGGTGCTTGACCTTTGGAGAAAACATTTTTATAAAGCCTGCTGACCAGAGTCTCTCAATGACCCGGGACAGACTTCTGCCTGCAAACTGTATTTGGTAGCTAAAAATTTAGTTTGTAAAATATACTTGGAGGCTTAATCAAACTAGCAGGATTTTGTATTTACTTGATCAAATCCCACAGGTGGCAAAGTGGAACTGAAATTATGATTTAATGCATATGGAAGTTTCCCTGAGTATGGAAGGTTACCCCGAATTCTTTGGAGGTAGCTCACTGCCCCCATCTAATTCAGAAGGGTATAGAATGCCAAACTTCAGTTGGACCGGGCAAAAATTATTTCCCAACATCAGAGGTCAACACTCCTCCTCCTCCTCCTCCTCCTCCTCCTCCTCCCCCCCAAAACAACCCATGGCTAAGTCAGTCAGCTGTGGTTAAAAAGACTATCCCTGATGAGTCCTAAAAGTGTCCTTGCAGGTTTTTGTGAGCTTAATAACATTAGCTGCCTAACTGGATTAACTACTGTCCATCACAGTTACATGGCACTGGACAAGAGGGTAGCTGAAGGCTAATATGGCCAAAATATGGGTGAGCTGGTGTGGAAAGGGTGTGTTGAAAATGCTGTGAAAACACTAGGTGGTTGAAAGGAGTAGGTATGTTGGAAAACAATTTCCTGTGTAGCTTTCTATCCTAGATAAAACACCTGTTAAAGTTTTTAATCAATTAACACTAATCCAGAGCTACTTACATAAAATCTAGGGCTCAGTACCACTTAAGGACACACTGAAAGATGTGTCAAGGATTCGACCAAGTTACCTTTCAGTAACTAGCTCAATGCGCTAACTACTATGCTATCTGCCACCCAGTGCTATTGGACCAGAGTTGTATTGACCAGAGGTGCATCCTACTGGGCATCTGATTGGTGTCACCACTGAGAACATTAGGTAAAAAAGGGACCAACACACACGTAGGGTCATGCTTACCAACCTGAGATGCTTGTTACTGGGCAACTGTTAACTACTGCTGGTAGTTAACATGGCAATCTGTAAACCAGAACATTCTGGCCTACTGGTGCCTCTTACTGGGCATAATGGGGTACTTTTTAAACAATATTTTGGGCCATGTGTAATACATTTATATGTGCATAATCAATAAGTACAATCACCATCATACCATATTTAGCCATTCAATTCCATGTTTGATAGAGAGTGGTTTTGATGACATAGGGCACAAATCAGCACATACATGACAGTACAATTTTCAAGGTCCTGTTTTGGCTCAACACCACCACTTCATCCAGTGGGCAAAAATCCCAGAATGCATCTTGAGGTTAACCAGGCCTACACCAAGTGATGTTCTGTCACACTACAGAGCAAAGGCAAGGCCTAGGGCTGTGACAGCAGTGTTAGGGTTACAGTGACTGGCTAGGTCAATTAAATCAGTTACAGACATAACCGCACATGGGAAGGGGCTTACCTGTTATTTCTATTATATGCCATTTACTTGACACAAAGTATGAGTTATATTTATAAACAACTACATTGACAGCTGAGCAATAAACCCAGACAGTCTGAAGGATTTCCCAGCATTTTGAGAGAAAGCTTTCAACCAAGCTCATGGTCTATAATAACCTCTCAAAGATCTACATTTTCTGTTCTACCTTAGCATCAATTGCACCCAGGTCTTAACTAGCCCCTTATTAGAAGGGGGCAACAAAAAACAATTGCAATGCAGAGTTTAATTTGAGGGCCATTTGATGCATTCAAGAATAATTCATTTTTATTTATACATTTCAACTGGCAACTAATTATGAATCAGTCATTTTGAGCAACAAAAAAGACCTACCAACCTAAAGTCAATATATAACGTTTTGACAGTCAAACCACTACTGATAGCTAGCCATTAATTTTTGGCATTTATGGATGGCAACGGATCACAGGATCTACTGTACTATGAAAAGAAGCATCAAATGATCCGATTGACATGAGGGCCCATTAATCCCTCCAACAGAGCGTTCCTTGAACTTGGTCTTCGAGTGGTCCCATGCGTAGTTTGAGAGAATGAGCTCTATGAATGACAGGGCACTAGCCAGTTCCTGCGAAGTCACAGCGATGACACTAGGTTGTTTTGCATATCGTATTACTAGAAAATTCTCCAGAGTTGTCTACATCTTTTACACACTAACAAATATTAAGAAGCATTAAAATGTTGTATAAAGATAGTACACTTTCATTCCAGCTTACGTTAATTTAACTTTCATTTCAGGTATTAAAAACTTCAGTAGGGAGGCATTTTTAAACTTAGTTTCCTATAAACAATTAACGTGATAGCGGCTAACGTCGTTAGCGGAAATGAAGAGGAACTGGAACTTCGAGAAAGGTAGAAAAATAAAAACTCAAAACAGTTCATTCAAAACAGTTATTGCCGTCATAAAACTGGTAGTTTTCTCGTGTAATCGATACATTTGTCTAGTCACTTACCTCTTAATTTCAACGAGACGCCAAGGTGAGAAGAAGGGCAGTCTTTCAGTAGTTACGTCGGCGATTTTATGCGTGTTCAGTTTTGTGGGCGGGGGCGTGGGCGTGTCTAAGAGATTTACGCTGATCAGTTGCCGCTTGCTGCAAAACGAAAGGAGACAAACCGAGGCGGTGCCCCAGACAGAGCCATCTAACTGGACCATTTTCTATATTCGGGGCGGGGGCATTAGCAGAACAGAGTCCCAGGAAAATAATTGACAGTCTGTTGCGGAGTTGCACCACGTGGAGAATATAAATTACGTGGCTGTGGCAGCATCTCAACTCGCATATTTGCGCTACATAGGCCTAATACAACTACGTGATGGTAAAGTACAGTACCAGTCAAACGTTTTACACCGACTCATTCAAGTGTATTTCTTTATTTTTACATTTTTTTCACTTCCACATTGTCGCATAATAGTGAAGAAATCCAAACTATGAAATAACACATGGAATCAAGTAGTAACCAAAAAATTGCTAAGCCAATCAAAATGCATGTGTATTTTAGATTCTCAAAGTAGCCACCCTTTGCCTTGATGATAGCTTTGTACACTCTTGGCAGTTTCTCAAACAGCTTCATGAGGTATTCACCTACAATGCTTTACCAACAGTCTTGTAAGAGTTCCCACATGTTGGGCACTTATTGTCTGCTTTTCCTTCACTCTGCGGTCCAGCTCATCTCAAATCATATCAATTGAGTTGAGGGTGGGTGATTGTGGAGGCCAGATCATCTGATGCAGCACCATCACTTTTCTTCTTGGTCAAATAACCCTCATACAGCCTGGAGTTGAGTTTTGGGTGTTTGGGTTTTCCTGTTGAAAAACAAATGATAGTCCCACTAAGCGCAAACTAGATGGGATGGCGTATAGATACAGAATATGTTGGTAACTATGCTGGTTGAGTGTGCCTTCTAAAAAGATCACAGACAGTGTCACCAGCAAAGCACCCCCACACCATCACACCTCCTCCTTCATCCTTCACCGTGGGAACCACATATGCAGAGATCATGTGTTCACCCACTATCTATCTTACAAAGACACTGTGACAGGAACAAAAAATCTCAAATTTGGACTCATCAGACCAAAGGACAGATTTCCACAGTCTAATGTCTATTTCTTGTGTTTCTCGGCCCAAGCAAGTCTCTTCTTATTGGTGTCCTTCAGTAGTGTTTTTTTTGCAGCAATTAGACCATAAAGGCCTGATTCACCCAGTCTCCTCTGAACAGTTGTTGTTGAGATGTGTCTTTTACTTGAACTCTATGAATCATTTGGGCTGCAATATGATGTGCAGTTAATTGCAGATTTCTGAGGCTGGTAAGTCTATTAAACTTATCTTCTTCAGCAGAGGTAACTGTGGAACCTCTTTTCCTGTGGCGGTCCTAATGAGACCCAGTTTCATCATAGTGCTTAATATGGTTGAAAAATCATCAGAGATTATTCATGCATTGAATAATCTCTGAAAGTTCTTGAAATATAATGATGGACTGTTGTTTCTCTTTGCTTATTTGTGCTGTTCTTGCCATAATATGGACTACAACTGTAGAGACATAATGATGGTCTTCTGTATACCCACCCTACCCTGTCACACTCTGTAACTTAGCATGAACTTACCGATTACCAATATGAAACCTGCCTCTGCCAGAAAGCTGAAACTGGCCTGCAATCTGATTCAACTGCAAGTCACTGACCCCTAGCAAACACAGAAATGAGACAAAATGTTAATTTACAAAAGAAAATACATTTTGCAATGGCCATCTCAGTCTTCTGACTGGAATCCCATTGAAAACCTTTGGACGGAGTACTGAAAACAAGGGTGCCAATTATTTTGACACCTATGCTTTTAAATGAATTAAATGGAAGGTACAGGTACACACATTGGTATGTCTGGCCCTGTAGCTGAAGTAAATGCAATATGTAACAGTTTCTTTACAGCATGGAATGGCTAACATCATTGTATTCAGTATGCAGTCCTATCTTCCCATGTAAAGTCATTGTATAAGGCATTTTGTTAGTTGCATGTTTTTTGCAATGTATTATTTTCCTTGGTCCTGCCACAGCCGCTCCTCCAGCAGGTGGCACCCTCCTGTCTTCCAAGTGCTGTTGAAAAAGCTGCCCTCTGTTAGCCAGGTGAGGATGCTTTCCCATGGGAATCAAGGTTTAAGTGGAACAAAAATGGCAATAAAAAGGTGCTACACTGACCCCCCCCTTTTTCCAGTGATCTGCACTTGTTACCCCCTTCATAGATTTTAGGCAACAGATTGAATAAACAGTGCTGGGGTAAAACACTGATTTAGTAATAAGTCCACCATATTCCTGACACCACCAATTCATTCCTTTCAGGCCCAAGAGAAGGATTGTATAAATGCATATTTTGGTTTAGGGTGAAGGGGTAGACTTATGTTTTCATTTGTCACTCTCATCCCAAAGTGTGCATTAGTTCAGTGTCTCTTAAAGTTGCCAGCAATGTAAATTGAAATCCTTGTGCGCTGTCAACTGCTGAGAGAATTTACAACAATGTAACTGAATTGTGTTTAGTGCACCTATTCTTGGTTCCAGTACATTGATAATATGTCTTTGGTTTCTACCCACTGAAACCTTTTGAAATTATTGTGCTGCTTTATCACAGGTGGTTCTGGTTATGACCTGTCTTCATAGCTGAGAGAAGCTGGCAAATAAAATTAAAGTAGAAATCGTAACCTATTTCTTGAACCTCAGACTGTGTTACATGTCTCTAGCACAAGACTCCCTTATTTCCTACTTTATTATACTAATAATCCATGATTGGAAATAACATTTTAGTACACTGACATTATACTCATGATGTATTTCAGTTATGTTACATATTGAACTTGAGTATATTTCCAGTGTATGCATGAGATGATTCCCCCACCCTGTCTCTAAATCATTTTCCCGCTTGTAACTCAAATAGCTCCACACAACACAAACAAAATATATATTTGAGCATGCTATAACACAGGCTATAACTTTAACTCTTATAGTAGCCACTCCCAGGTATACTGCTGAAGTAACTACATCAAGGCGCAACCAACACCTTGATCACCTGGCTGCCGTAAACTATCCCTAAATCTTCCCTAATCTAAACTATACTTACTCAAGAAACCTCTATAAGGCATATTACCAATGTTACAGACAGGGTTAAATGTCGTTGTTCTAAGTAGGGAGAAAATAGAAGATTGTCAACATCGCCCATTTATATTTTCACTTTATATTCTCAGGTATCAGATGGAAGACCGGTTGTGGGAGACATTTAATCCTTTCTTTTATATTTGTTTCACCACAAGGGTTTGTCATTTTCCTGATATATTTTAAATTGATTGAAGCTTTTGTCAATTTTTTTTTGTATGTGACCTGGTCTATATAATATTTATAGAAGAATGCCAACCATATAAGAGCTTTTTCATAAGTCTATTATGTAAATAATTTGTGTGATGTCTATTGCTTGAAGATGAAGTCTGGGAATTTAGAGAGTAACAAAAGTTGGATGTGCATATTTTATTCTCTTTATAAACAGGGAAAATGACACTATTACCACATTTGTGAAAATTTATTTCAAATTAAAGTATTCAGACCCTTTGCCATAACACTGCAAATTAAGCTCAGACGCATCCTTTGTCCTTTGATCACCCTTGAGATGTTTCTAGTACTCGATTGGAATCCACCTTTAGTAATTACATTATTTTGTTCTCAAAAGTCCTAGACTGCATCTTTGAATAACTAACATCACACAAAATATTTACATAGTATACTTATGGAAAAAACTCTTGAAGTACTCAGAAAGCATGTTCAAATGTCTGATGAGACCAAAATCAAACTGTTAGGCCTGAATTCCAAGCTCTAAATCTGGTTGAAACAAGGTACTGCTTCTAATCTAGCAAATACCATCCCTACAGTGAAGCATCCCCATCATGCAATAACCAAATCCAGAGTGCACAGGACTCCAGACGAAGATTCATACCCAAGGTGACTAAACACTGTGATCGCTGCCAAAGGTGTTTCTATGAAGCATTGAATAAAGTGTCTGAACACATATGTGCATGAGATATTTCTTCATATATGTATACATATATATAGGTACAGATTTCTAAAAAGTTTAGTTTTGTCTTTATGGGCATTGTGTGTAGACTGATGGCAAAGCAATTGATATTTATTCAATTATAAATTTAGTATATAACACAAATAAAAAGTGAAGGGGTCTGAATACTTTCCAAAGTCACTTTATATATTAAAGTTATTCATACACAAACACACAGAATGCATTAGACTGCTCAAAGAATTAACATATTTTCTTCTTTGAGGCTAGTGCACAACAGAATTCCATACAGCAACATGTCAACATACCAATAAACACCCTTTTCCTGAGTCATAGGCAGCTCTGTCCCTGTGCCCTCTTGTTCGCTAAGTACAGAAGGAAGGTGAAGCGAGAGAGGGGGCAGTAAGAAAATGTATGAAGTCACTACTTTAAGTTGCTCTGGATAAAAGTGTCTGCTAAATGGATTAAATGTTAATGTAAAAACCGACACTGAAGGTTAGTTGCACTGCTACATTGTTGAATGTTGTGTATTACTTTAGGCTTCGGGGATAATATAATAAATATTATATTAAATGTCAAAGATGGGGGTTGAAACAACTCAGTCAAGGCCTCCTGTGTTACCTGTATCAGAGACCAGTCTCTGCCTGATATCAGAAGACTCTATAAAATGTGTTTGAACTATCCCTTTATTCACATACATTCACCCTGTAAATTCTAGTCATAGTTCCTTCTCGACTGCTTGTGTGTACTTTGGAGTGCATTCCCATGTTAAATTCACCATCGCGCCTATTCCGTTTGTTCAGCATACACTAGAACACTACTGTCGTTATAATATTTGAGGAGAAATGACAAAACATTGGTATTTAGATCTCAGGTACTACAACCCTGTTTCCAAAAATGTTGGGACTGTGTAAAATGTAAAAAAAACGGAATGCAATCATGTGAAAATCATTTAAACCCTATATTCAATAGAGAATGGTACAAAGACAACACATCAAATGTTGAAACCGAGGCGTTTTATTGTTTCTTGAAAAATATATGCCCACGTTGAATTTGATGCCTGCAACACGTTTCAAAAAAGTCGGGACGGGGCAACAAAAGATTGGAAAAGTAGTGTAATGATAAAAATAAACCTGGAGGAACATCTCACAACTAACTAGGTTTATTAGCAACAAATCAGTAACATGATTGGGTATAAAAAAAAGCATCCCTGAGAGTATGAGTCTTTCAGAAGTAAAAGTGGGGAGGGGTTAACCACTCTGTGAAAGACTGTGCAGGCAAATAGTGCAATGATTTAAGAATATCATTTCTCATTTTTAAGTAACTTGAGCTCATTTAAGATGGACTGAGGCAAAGTGGAAAAATGTACGGTGGTATGACAAATCAAAATTTGAAATTGTTTTTGGGAATTATGGATGCCACATCCACCGGGCTAAAGAGAGAGTCCATCCAGCTTGTTATCAGAGCACAGTTCAAAAGCCAGCATGCGTGATGGTATGGGGGTGCATTCATGCACATGGCATGGATGACTTGCACATCTGTGAAGGCACCATTAATGCTGAACAATATATTCAAGTTTTTGAGCAAAGTATGTTGCCATCCAGACAGCGTCTTTTTCAGGGAAAGCCTTGCTTATTTCAGCAAGACATTGCCAAACCCCATTCTGTATGTATTACAACATGTAGCATGGCTACGGTGTAAAAGAGTCTGGGTGCTAAACTGGCCTGCCTGCAGTGCAGACCTGTCACCCATTGAAAACATTTGGCGCATTATGAAACGAAAAATACAACAAAGGAGACCCTGAACTGTTAAGCAGCTGAAATCCTATTTCAAGCAAGAATGGGAATTCATTTCACTTTCAAAACTACAGCAATTGGTCTCCTCAGTTCCCAAACGCTTAGATTATTGTTAAAAGAAGAGGTGATGCAACACAGTGGTAAACATGCCCCTGTCCCAACTTTTTGAAACATGTTGCTGGCATCAAATTCAAAATGGGCATGTATTTTTCCAAAAACAATAACATGTCTCAGTTTCAACATTTGATATGTTGTCTTTGTACTATTTTCAGTTAAACATTGGGATGAATGATTTGCACATCATTGCATTCTGTTTTTATTTGCATTTCATGCAGTGTCACAACTTTTACAAGGTTGTAGAATTTGGGCTTAGCCACCTGTTCATTCCACATTAGTCCCCTTTAACTCCCCTATAACTACTCATGACCTATTACCCCTACAACTACTCATGAACTATTTGGGTTACAAACTAATAACGAACTCATTTTCATTCAGTGGTTGCTCACTGTATGCAGCTGTGGCCAAAAGTATTGGCACACCTGCACATCTACTATCCACATTTTTCTTTGGTTTACAAAACCCAAAAATTGGATAAACAAAAAACTAAAAATAGAATAATGTACTAAATACTATTCCACAAATAAATACTGAAATGGTCCGACAATATAACTGACACTTTCTAGAAGTAGTTGTGGCAAGGTATTATTTGAATGGAGTAGAAAACAGCTCAATCAACTGCCACACAGAGAAGCAGTTCAAAGATGTTTTGGGGTTGCTTGGATGGCTTTGGCACATGGCTTCCTGAAGTCAGGAAAATACCAAGGCCTTTGGATGTCCTACCCTGTGTAATAAAGCAGGGTATCCATCAAAGCATTACTTATGCAAAAAAAAATCTGTTTTGTGTTTGTAATTAATTTAGAAATGTTAATGTATTAAATGTTTCCCTTTGACATTGTGTCCATAATGTTATATACATTATAGACATTATACATTTGTCCATAATGTTGATCAGTTGCAAGAACTCTTAATTAATCCATTTTAATGTAATTTTGGTACATAATAAAATGTGTAAATGTCCAAGGGAGTGAATCCTTTTCAGAGCCACTGTAGGTGACTTCCTGTATAACTAGTATAAAACCCAAACTACAGTACCACACATTGTGATTTGGAATTATACAATGACTATGGGGTTGAAGCACGGACCGTCAGCTTTAATGTCAGGGTATTTACATCCATATTGAATAAATGATATTTGCGTTAATACTCGATGGCCGGCAAAGCCCTACACTCCCTAATGCCATAGTGTAGCCAACGCTGAAGTTTGACCTGAAGTTTTTACTTTCAATCGTCCTGTTTCCTCTCCAGCAGTTGGCCCTTCCTGTTCCTGTGGCATGAGGAGTTTGATTCTTCCAATAATCACGCTATTGCTTTATCAGCTGAATAGTCAAGGCATAACGCCTGAAACATACACTCTCAACCTCTCTTCTTTCTCAATAATAAATATAATGCAATTTTAAACATTATTGCAATAAGAAACATTATAGAAAGAAATGCATATAATATGTAAAGAAATCTGGTATTCCTCAAAATCCTCCTAAAGCCTGATGAGCTTGCAACAGCGGTGAAATTGACCTACTGTGTCTTGTTCAAAAGATTGACAGACTCTTGTTTCTGGGTACACTGTACTGCAATCTGTGTACATAGGAATACATATTTTCTGTTTCACACATTCTCCCATGCCCCAATATTTCACCGCTGTCAGCAACCGAAAACTGTGTGTACACAGTACTATAATCTGTGGTCTAATGAGCCATAAAGCACAGCAAGGCTTATGGTCTAATCAGTCAGCATAGCTTTCTACTACTTCCACTTTTATACAATATTTGCTTTTAAATATAATCGTTATATCCAAGGCAAAATGGGTTGCTGGTGAAATGTAAATGCACTCATATATTTTTTAAGATGATAAATGATGAAACAACATGACATCAGGGATGGGGTGTTGTACCTTCAGGGCAGTGTTTCTGTGTGCCTCGGTACCCATGGTAACACCATCGTAACAGGACTCCCTGAGCTGGGCTCAACCTCCCTACAGTGTCTGTCTCTGTCAGTCTGTGTACCTTTAGATGCATCTTTCACACAACCCCCAATCCACCTGTAGCTGGAACATGATATATGTCTTTCTGTGTTTTTTAACATCAATCGATCAATAAAACATTACTTACAGAGCACATGGGATGCCTTCTCAATGGGCTTAACAATAAAGCAATTAAACTTAGGAAAGAAAATTACATGAAATTGTTAAAAAGTTGACAATATAAAATTGGTCCAAATAAGTAACAATGGATCTGAGGGGCAAATGGATTAAAATAAAATAGCAGTAAAGACATAGTTCAAGAGGTGCAAATTAATCCTTTCTTAAACATTTGTTAGTTTCTGAGGCCTTTAGGGTCCTCCAGCAGGTTATTCCTGAAACCAGATCTATTTCTTGACACAATTCAATCTCATTGGTCAATGGAGATTCCCTTGCATTCATTGTGAAGTGTGGGACCTTATAATGAAAGGTGTGTGCCTTTCTAAATCATGTCCAATAAATGTATTTCCTTAAACGGATCACTCATGTTCTAGAGACATCTCAAGGATGATCAAAGGACACAGGATTCTGTGCCATGCCAAAGGTCTGAAAATGTATGTACATAAAATATTTCAGTTATTCATTTTCAATAAATTGGCATATATTTCTAATAATGTGTTTTTACTTTGTCTTTATGGGATATTGTGTGTAGACTGAAGGCCAAGCCTAAAGGTTTCAAAAACAAATTTATAATGCAAATTTAAAATACATTTTTATTGTATTTTTATTAAATGATGGGCACCCTTCATGAAATTGAACAAAACCTCATGCAAAAAATAAACAATACAAACAATTACTTATATTTTGGGCTTAAACATAAGGGGGAGCTGAATACTTTCAATACAACACAACATTTCTAAAACACAAAACTTTTATTGAGTAGTACAATATTTTCTGCAAAACATACATACCAAAAGTATTGGCACCCCAAAATACATTTCAAAATAAAACCAAACAAAGTGGCATCTGTCATGAAATTCTATGCTTTTCAGTTGGTCTCAGTCTGATGCCTTTCATCTGTTCCTGTTTCCCTGGGGTATACATATGAGGTTGCACATATGTAAAATCCCTTTGTCATCCATCACCATGGGTAAAATCAAAGAGCTGTCAGTTGATAGGAGACAGATGGTTGTTGACCCACACAAATCAAGTAAAGGACATAAAAATAAATAAACAGTTGAGAATACAAGGAAACACAGTCAGAGCAAAATATTTCAGAAGTCTAGAATAGTTGCAAAAAGATACATTTGCATATTGCCCCCACGCACGTTGAAAAACCTAGTGAGGGAGGCAAAGAAAAATCCAAGGATCACAGTTTCAAAACTGCACAGTCTAGTGCACAGGTGTCAAATCAGTTCCACGGAGGGCCGAGTGTCTGCAGGTTTTCGCTCTCACCTTGTGCTTGATTGGAAAATTAGGTCACTAATTGGTTAAGATCTTCCTTCACCTGGTTCTATTTGATCTCAGTTGGGCACCAATTGAAAGGAAAAACCAAAAACCAGTATACACTCGGCCCTCCGTGGAACCGGTTTGACACCTCTGGTCTAGTGGAATCTTGGGCTTATCAAATCTCAAAATCAACGGTTTGACGCTACCTCTATGTCACCTCCATGTCAAGCTCTTTGAGAAGGTTGTAAGAAAGAAGCCTTGACTGAGCCTATCCCACAAATTGCAGCGTCTGCAATTTTCATGCATACTTCTTAACTATAATTGGAATCTTGTGTTTTTTGTCAGATGAGACTTAAACACAACTTTTTGGACACGTAAACCATCGGTATGTTTGGCGACAAAAGGGGACTGCATATACGAAAAGCCCCTGATACCCACAGTAAAATATGGTGGAGGATCATTGATGATTCGGGGCTGTTTTGTGGTCCAGGGGCTCTTGAGAAATTCTGGTAAAAACCAGGATAATTTAGCCCAAAACCTGCTTGCCTCCACTAAAACATTGAGATTTGACCGTGGATAGACCTTTTAAACAAGAAACTGACCTCATACATACAACTAAAAAATGATACAACTAATAAAAACCAGAAATGGTTTAAGGACCTTAAAATCCATGTTTTACAATGGCCATCTTGAAGAAAGAACGACACAAGTGCAAACCTAATACTATAAAGGATCTTGAAATGGATCCCAAGATCCCTCCAAAAGTGTGTGAGAACCTTGTCAGATTCTACAGGAAGAGGCTCAGTGCTGTTATCTACTCCAGGGGAGGCTTCACAAAATATTAACTGAAGGAATACCAATACTTTTGAAGCATTCACTTTTGCAGAAGAAAATGGTACTATTCAATAAAATGTTTTGTGTTTGAGTGATAATTGTGCTGTTATTTAAGTACACAGCTCACCCTTATCTTAAAGCCCAAAACATGACTCATTGTTTGTGGTGTTTTTTTTGGGGGGGGATGCATTGCAGAAGAACTGATGCACTATGGCAATATTTCTTGCAGGATAAAAAGCTAGTTTAGTCACTTTTTGGATGTGGGCCTTAAAATGTAGCTCCGAGTCTAAAATCACCGTACATATCTGCTAGCTTCTCCTGATGAGCCTTAACAAGTTAAGTGCCATGGGATCTTTAGTGACTACTTAGGGATGGCACACCCCTTTAACCTCCCATCCAAAACATTTCATCCTATGTAGAGCAATGTTCCTTTCACTGCCCTCGGGCCCTGGGTCCAGGACCAACTCTTCTTAGCTTCAGTTGCAAGCCAGAAGGGAGATCCAAGGTGCTGCTGGGTATGACAACCACTACAGTTTCTTTGACCTCCGCCATCTCCTCAATGCCAAAAAATGAAATGTATGCTCTTCAGTGGGAACCTACCTGAACCTGCTTGAGCCCAAACATCCTTGCATTATATTTAGAGTATGCTGACATCTACAAATACCTTGCTATATGTCTGGAGTGCTCACTCTCATTCCGCATCCATATCAACAACCTTCAGTCTGAAGTTGAATCCAGAATTGTTTTTTTGTTCTGCAGATAGGTATCATTCACATATTGTCAAGTACACCCTTGTACAAATTACCATCCTGCCAACTATGGCGAGATATTTGACATGCTTGCTACTAAAAACGTCCTCAATAAATTAGATTTAACACAGTGACATTTGCTTTGTCACCAGCAACCCCTTCAACACTTGGACCGTTACACTCTTGTCAGCTTTCCTACATGTACCCTACATCCACAACACTATTTACAAGTCAAGTCTCTTTTGAGGAAATCCCCCCTCAGCCTGAACTCACTAATAATTTCCAAATCTAAAACTTCCATTGGCCGTCAAAATTTCTCCATTGCCAATGGCTGAAATAAATTCCTAAAAACTTAAACGTGATACGTTCATCATACCTCATTCTTAAAAAATACACTTCTATCTGATCATTGTGCCTCTTGGGTATTCAAATATGATGTTTATGTATATTTCCATTGAACGTATTGTTTATTTGTTGTTGTTTTTTAGAATATGAATGGGGTTCAATGTGTTGCCCTGTCCTCTGGCAGTTGAATGCATTTGGCCAGCTTGTCACTGAAAATATGAATTGGTTCTCTATTGACTAACCTGGTTCAGTAACAGTGAAAATAAAAACAAATAAAAGCTCAATATCTAGGACCATGTTTTTTGTCTTTTGTTTGATTTTTCTGCCATTCAAATGTATTGTGAATAAAGGCGTGCAGGTACCTGAGCATCACAGTGAAGCCACAAGAATGATAATGTTTGACAATACATTATGTGGTTTAACCGCTATACAAGCTATGCAAGGCAGATGTCCTTAATACAAAGGTGAATCAGCCAGTTAATTGGCTTGTTTGGTTGCTGCTTTGCTTCCCAGATTTACCGGGTCCCATGGGTCTCTGGGGGCAGTCATCTGAACCCCCTGTACTGCCCCACCTGGTGCACAAACATCCTGCTGGGCCCAATTACCTGCTTGTACAAGTCAGAGCACAGCATTGTTGCTGGGATGCATTTGTCCTCTGATGATTACCCCATGCCAAAAGATTAACTCACACCAGTCACACCAAATGGAAGATCTTAAAGCTTTTGTCCGTTACCATACAATGGTCTAGAGTCAAATAGTTGATCTTATGAAATAAGTTAATGTTTCGTATACTGTTTGAGTAGTTAACCAGAAACATTTGAACGCTGCAATTTGTTACTTGTTTTTTGCGGCTGGCCCTGTATTGCTTGTTCCTGGTTTTATTTGAGGAAACATTTTGCTGTGCCATAGAATCTGATCAATGACACACACATCAACAAAATAAAGAGTCCAAATCAGAGGCGTTGCTAGGATCACAATACATTCGGGGCTCAAGCCCCCCCCCCACCCCCACCCGGACAGATAGTACAGGATTTTGAATGTACGTGCTGGGGGAAAATATCAATATACATTTTTTTTAATTATTATTTTTTTGGTCAATTTGAGATCCGGGGCAATTCGTAAAAGATCTGGGGCTATAACCCTGGATGCCCAAGCCTAACGACACCACTGGTCCAAATGTCTGAAACCTAAATTGAGAAGCAAAAATGGAATTGGTAAGGATATGTTTGTATATACTATATAGTGGCAAAAGAAAATAGTTGCTTAACCAGACACATATATATTCTAGCTGTATAAACCCTGTCAGTATTACAGGTTTATTCACAGTCCTTTAACTCACACATGACAGGTCATCTTTTCTGTCAGTTCATTTTAGGACCACCATATATATCTATGGCATCATGGGTGTTTTTCAGATTTACCTCTAGTATTTACTGTACTGTTCAGGTCACCCTGGCCCTTCTGCTTAAGCCCAACACTAGTCAGGCCCACCTGAGTTCAATAAATCGACTGATTATGAAGCCCTTCGATCAACTGAGTGATTTACTTGAGTATATTACATGCTGTAAATTACATTGCTGCTTAACAGAAAATGTAAATATCAAGAGATGTATGTATTTACCAACCAAAATGGACTTTTACCTCAACCTATTACTTTTTTCTATAGCTTTTATTGTGTTACACGACATTAGGAGTTATGTGAGGATGTTATTTTTTACACCAATGCACATTGTTTTTTCTTTGTGGTCTTCGACACAAGCTCAGGTCAGGTGGGAAAAGGTGGGTTTGAGACAAGGAAGAGAAGCTGTGCCGGGTTAGGGCGTGGTTCTCGACTGTAAAGCTGATGTCATACATGCAAGAACACAGATAGCGTAGTGGACATTCAGTAGGTTGGCTCGACCAATCACAATGAAGGAGACACACCTGCTGGGTGCTTGGTGCAAGGTGATTGGTTACATTACAGAAAGACATTGGGGTAGGGCTTGTAGGTGTACATGTAAACCAAGCCCTTTACAAACTCAGACTCTTTGCATTAAGAGCTTAACCAGGTAACATCACCACCGCGCTGTGGCCTGTCAACGATGGACATCAACGAATGGACATCATCTCTGCCTTTCTGCTTCCCTACTACATCAACTGATCCCCTGAATCTCTGAAGCTTCTGTTTTTCTGACCCCGGCATGCAAGAAATAATTTGTCCTTCGACAAAAGGAGGAAAGAGGTAAGAGCCAGAAAAGCCTGTCCGGCTTTGAGACCCGGCAACACAATGGTATCTCTTGTTATGGCTTCTGGCACTTTGGCTGCTCAAACGAAGGATAGGTTAACTAAGAATTAAAATGCTTGAAGTTTTTTAAAGTGTCGTATTTTCATACACATATCTTAATTACTGCCTGATTTACTACAACTTTTATTCGAGGGCCTTTTAACTTATAACTAACAGAAAATAATATTTTAATGACTTTTTTTAAATATTTTTCTGTATAGTTTGTCTGCAATAATATATTTCCTATTGGAAATAAATCAAGATATGATTGGTGTTTGATCAGTTGATCACACGCCTCTAAACACATCAGATTTGAAACACCTGTCGTGTCACTTGAGGAAAGCCTCTCTCCCAGGTTTGTGCTCTAAACAGAGGACAATGGTGGTACAAAACAGGAAAACGTCTATTCTTTGACTAGACAAACCAGTTTAGGCACATCAGTCAAGACAGAAAGAGTTGTGTCAACAGTTTCTCAGCAATACTATATGCAGGATAAACAGTTAATGATGGTCTTACGGAAGATTTACTGTTCATTTGCTGAACATAGATGGAGAGTCATATGGCCTCCTCTTTTCTGTATGTAAACGGATTGCTTGTCTTCTCTAAAAATATGTTTTAATGGCTCTGGTTAGACTTGTCCTTACTTGTTTTTTTTCACTGGCATGATTAGAGAGGAGACTAAATAAGAGCATTGTCCATTTCTCATTCAACTACCGTAAATCAAAAGAAGTTGAGAAGTACAGTACAGCATGTTGTCGTTATTGGCCCAAACTGACGTGAGAATTGTCTGTAAATGTTTGGTTTTATATTTGTTGGTTTATAAAGAATTGCCTTTTTTTGTGTTGTTACATGACTTGCATAGACCAGTAGTTAACACAAGCAAACATGTATAATCAGTGTTGGGAATGTGTGGAAGAAAGAATAGTTCGTACTTATCTATAACAACTGACGTCAACAGAGGCTCATACTGTCATTTTCTCAAGAAAGAGTTGCTGCTACGAACTTTTATGATGCCTGACTGCGAATGTAAGATACATCTTGTGATGTGGCAGTGTGCCCAGCCTTGGACGTGTTAAAAACATATAAAGGTTTATTGGTGTTCACAGGTGAGAGGTCAGGCAAGTTCATGAATTGGTTTTGTGTGGTTAAGACCATGCAGCCATTTTGTAAGAATGACTAAGCAACCGGTTGAGTCCTTTGTTTCATTTCTGTTTGTTCAAGCATGCAAAACACTCAGGGTAGGCGGTGTCCATACATATGTGGGATTACCAGTTTGGCTTTGAAGCGAAATAGAATGTTGAATACATTACATGAAACTGAATAGATTATGTCTATGTAATTCTTTTATATCAGTTGCTTCCTTAATAAAAGGTGCTTTCATATTCTGATAAATATACTTACTCTTTTTTCTCTCTCTTTTTCCTTTTTTCCCTTTGAAGGCCTCTAGTCCTGGTCTGTCTACATGCTGCCTGGCTGAAGACTGGCAGAGAGCTGAGCATATCTCTGGGTTTTTCCTTTCATGGCGCCTTGAATGACCAGAATCAGACTGGATGTGGTTCTCTCTCGCTTGGGCTCCAGGGAGAAATTTGAGAAATGTTCCCCCCTTTTTCCCTTTCTCCCTCCACAACTTTTTTTTAACATTCTTCCTTTACCGCTCTATTCACAACGGTAAGATTACAGGTGCTGCTGTTTGATTTCCTTCTCAGTCCCCTCCCTTTTGTACCCCCTCCTCCAACCTGCTCCCTTGCTAATCCCACAACATTTGCATCATGTAATGTTTGCTTTACTTTTTTCAAAGCAAAACCATCTCTTTATGCTTGTTCTAACAGCAATGGAGACTATATTTTCAACTTGAAAGAACAAAATAAAAATATATATTTATCATGTAGATAAATAAATCAAACCTGAAATAACTTTATTTTAAACAACAGCAAGTGTCTAGTTTACTGAAAGCAATGGGACAGCCTTAAAGACATACATTTCCTGACACAGCTAAAGATGTAGCATGCGATTCCCAAAACCCCATGCAGAGAGAAAATTCTCTAAGTACGTTGTGACGTACCTATTTCAATATATTAAGGCAAATATAAACAACTAATAGTAAAATTGTAGTCAACTTTGCAGTGTAGTTATCAGCAGTCACAGAGACACAGATAAACCCCTATATGGATTCTATATGTAGCAGAGACTGTCTGAGTATAAAATTAAACTGAATGGGAAGAAAATATCTCACTACATGCTTAGCTAAGAGTGGTCCGAGGCAGTGGTAAAATAAGGATTTTAAAGTGCAGTGACCATAGCCTGAATATGCTTTTGGGAAAGTGGGTCCACTGCAGGAACACTGGGATTTGTGCATAATACGGGTTATATATTAGGTGTGATGAGAGCTGTGATCTCCCATGACATAGTCTGATCTGTCTAGATATGAAAGGTATCACATTTCTGAAGTCAGTCCAGCTATTCTAACACGATCTGCATATTACAGCAGCAGGTTGCTGTAGCTGTGTCCTGAATACACTGGCCCAGTAACATGGGTATTGGTATTGGGGTGAACGCTGATTGCATAACTTTTGTAAAACCACGGCCTTAAATTATAGTTTATGTTCTTGAGTCATAAAAAAAGACGTGTTTGGATACTTATTAACAGTGACTTGGCCTAGTGACGGTTGCACGATTGTAGACACAAATATCAAAGAAATCAAACAGGGTTCAGCTGGAACTCAGTGCTTTTCTGGATTCACCGTTATTGCAGCCTCTCCAACTTGTCCACCTCTGTGCCAGGCTTGAAAATGAAATATTGACTTGGATGGCCATCTTCATCTTACAAGGCAGTCTTGGATGTCATAACTCTCTCTAATACTGCCTGGTAATGATGATGATGACCCTCTGCAGGCATCATGGACACAGAACATCCAAACACAACCCTGTATACCTGTAGTACTGCATTTTATTAACCCTTGACCCCGGGTTCTTTTGGAGTTGCTGGTTTGAGCCGTGTTCTAAGCATTGTAGAACTAGATACTCTCCAAGCTTTCATATAATAAGATATAGGTATGTGCTTTTGGTTTACCTTCCTCCTCTGGCTCCTAGGACACATCTTACCTGACAGTGCTGGGCTGTACACTGGTGTTCTAACACTGTCTGGTAATGATGTTTCCTGAGTGTACCGCAAACAACACCGCATCCCAACAACCAATCAGGGTGAAACAGGAAGCATTCATATTTCACCGGTTTTTGGTGCTGTTTGGGAACAGTTCTTAGTTAATGTTTTAGTCATGTGACTTGACTCCAGATCACGTGACCTCCAGTTCATAG
>JACXGI010009053.1:0-31521 GCA_016801175.1 Esox masquinongy
GTAATGACTTCTATTTAACATGAGTTTGAATGTGATTGGTTAATTCTGAACACAGCCACATCCCCAGTTATAAGAGGGTGTGTACACTTATGCAACCAGGTTATTGTAAGGTTTTTATTTTTCATTTTTCCCCCTCAAAGATTTCAGTTTGTTTTTCAATTGAATTGTTCACATTATAGGTCACATTAAAAGTGGAAAATATTCTGACACGATTTATCTTTGTCTCATTCTTTTACATAACAAAAACCTTGCATTTTCACAGGGGTGTGTAGACTTTTAATATCCACTGTATTTGGACATATAGATGTGGATATACGGATTTTCAATTCAACACTTTTGACAGATAAAGTTATGATAATTTAATAAATCACACTGAAAGTTTGTCCATGTAAGATGCTCTATCAACATCATACACGTACTGGGAGGAAATTTTACCCACGGTTCTTTAAAGTATTCATTCAACTGTTTCATGTTCAAAGGGTTTCTTGCATTCCCACTTCAAATCTTCCCACAGCATTTTGATACAATTGTGATGTGGGCTTTGAGACTGCCATTCCATAATCCTCCAAAACTTATTTTTAAGTCATACTGTTGTAAATTTGTTTGGTGTTTTGGGTCATTGTCCTGTTGCAAGATCCATGTTCGCTGCAGCATTTTGACAAATGGGATCACATTCTCCTCAAGAATTATCCGGTACAATATGGAATTCAACGTTAACTCAAAGATTGCAAGTTGGCAAGGCCCTGAGGCATCAAAGCATCCTCAAACCATAAAGCCAATGCCTCCATGCTTTACCTTTGGTATGAGGTTCTCCTGTTCAAAGGGAGTGTTGCTTTTGCCAAACATGTCACCTGGCATTTCAACCAAACTATTCCACCTTTGACTCATCTGTCCAGAGAACATTGTTCCAGTAGTTTTGGTCTTTAACCAGGTATTGCCTGGCAAACATGAGTCACGGTTGATATTCTTTTTCGGGAGCGGAGGCTTCTTCCTTCCTGACCTCCCATGTACATTACTCACACACTTGGATGTTGATTGTGGGAAGAGAGGCCAGTAGATAAGTGACGTTATCCTGGGGTTCGTAGAGACTTCTATGAGTATCTTTCGGTCAGCCCTAGGGTTATATTTTGGTGGGTTGACCTGTCCTATGTAGATTACCAGGGGTCTGGACTTTTTCTCCATATGTAGATAATCCAGCATATAGCGGAATGATTGGAAATAGCTTTGTAACCCCTTCCAGACTCATGGGCTTCAAAAACCTTTCTTCAGAAATGTCTGTTGATCTTGGCATGATGTGTTACTACACACCAATATGGTTAAGACCAAACCAGATACAATTTCTAATCTTTATGAAAGGCGAGTCTCCTAAGTTACCCTTTCATGATTTTCTAACCATTTGCACGCGATTACAATTTTATGTGATGGTAACTTTTGCATTACGAATTTGCATTTCTGTTCAGTGTCATAGCATAAATGGTTTCAAAGGTTTTATTGTGTGATTGTTAAATTGGGGGTGTTAAATACCAACGGCATAGGTTGTATTGTAAATTGGGGGTGTCAGGGTCAATGGATCCCAGGATTTTCACTCTTTTCCTCTGGGGTCACATTTACCTGTCTGTAATATTGGGGGGGGGCATCCCCCCTAATTCTACACCCTTGATACATACTAGCTGTGGAGTTGCTGTGACAAGTAACCATGTGAGTTCAACTTTCTTTTTAGATTTTTCTTTATTTGCAAAAAATAAAAATCTCTAAAATAAAAATATCTTATCATTTTGTATAATGTGGTTTTCCAATATGTTTCAGCATCAAATAGATCATCAGCTATGATGTTCATTTTGTACAGCCTTTTAGTTTTGTCTGCATCAAAGGTGCCAATAAATGTATAGCTGACTATACATAGTCTGTAACATTTGACCAGGCTTTATATTTGTTTTCTCTGACTCACCTCTTGAACTGTTTGAGGAAGATTCCAATGTTCATGCTTCTCTTTGAGTTCAGTAATGTGACCTGGTTATAGTGAACACATTAATTAGTCAATAACAATACCAGAACACATGCAAGCACAAACAAAGACACATACACAAAGACACACATACACACACAAAGACACACATACAAAGACACATACACAAAGGCACACACACAAAGAAACACAAAGGCACACACACAAAGACACACTCAAAGACTTCAGTTCGTCAATAATAGACATTGAGCACAGTCTTCTTTTTTTAATCACAAATACCACCACATCTTCAAAAACAAACAGTTGATTCCAAAGGTTAAAGGGATGGTATGGAATTGTATCAATAAAGCCTTTTATCAATTTCAACTAAGGCAGATGAACTTGTAGATACAATTTGTATGTATGCCATCCAGGACCTGTATCTGTGCACTAGTATGTTTAGGTAGTTTTGCGAACAAATACTAACCAACATTTGCAAATTGACCATAATTCCACAGGATCCCCTAGCCTGCTACCTGTTCCGGTAGGTTTCTAGAAATGTTACTAACATTAGATGCATTAGCTTAAAGATATGCTGGCTCGTGTTCAAAACTACTGCCATACCAAACAAAAATACCGGCCCTTTGGAAGAACAGGAGTAGAGTGCCTGAAAATAAGTATTGTATAAGTGTCAACATGTGACGGTAACATTGCAGCCTCTGTGTCACGCTTTGACCAATTGATGCATAGTATCTATTCGTTCTAGATTGTTGGTTTATATACTGAACAAAAATATAAATGCAACAAGTTACAGTTCATATAAGGAAATCAGTCAATAGAAATTAATTTACTATGCCGGAATCTATTGATTCCATAAGTCTGGGAATACAAATGTGTTGGTCTAATGTTTCATCCCATGAAACATTGGACCAAGGCTTTACATGTTTCTTAGCAATTATTGCGACCACACCAGTGGTGGGTAGATATGGTTTTCCTTGTTCAATAGAGCCACTGGACTTGTCTCAACAATGATCCTATATCAGCCACAGCATTGCAGAAGTCAGGTTGACTAATTTTCTTTGGCTTTGTATAGACTACACTCCGACCGGAGCCCTGTTCACACCCTCCAAGATATGCTTTTCAAAACGGGGCGGTATCAGTTTTTAAAGTCGGAAGCTTGCAAGGTAGCTCGTCTTTTGATTGGGAAACAATGACTGCATGTTTTTGATGGAATAATCAGAAAAACAGGAAGGCTGAATATAACAAAACTCAACTTCTAAAACGGTCAAACAAAACACACACAGATAGAACTTACAAACCAAAAGCAAACTATATAGGAAAACAATGAAAAGCAACACACTGCCATCTACTTATTAGCTTAATTAACCAACTAAGCTAATAAGTCTGTTTGGTAATTGTCTAAATTCAACAGACATGCTTTTTCAGGTCAGTTATATAAAAACACTGCATATCCTTGACTCTCCAGGAACAGAGTTTCTGACCCCTGGTGTAGTGGAATATGCTTTTTTGTTCCTTTAACACAATGTTGCTGTTATGCCTGCATTTATCCCAAAACTAAACTAACTACTTTCTAACAAGAAAGTCTATGGTGTTGAGAGCATTTCTATGAAACTGTCACGGTTGTGGGTAGGCAGGACATGAGGCACATTCCTAAAGTACATCCTTTTAATCTTTCGTCCAACAACAAAAGGAGAGACAAAAAACAAAACTGTTGCAGCACAACTAAGGCAAACACAAACAATGATCCAGAACACAACAAGCCTATAGGGCAACTTAAATAGGGTCCCCAATCAGAGGCAACACACGGCAGCTGCCTCTAATTGGGGACAAACAACAAGCTGTGTGCAGAGATGCCCAGAGACACCTCTGGTCAGGCTGTGGCCCCCAGGCACATAGAGATGCCTAGAGGAACACAGCCAGGACCTGACAGAAACAAATAGGTAGGATAAGCAAAGAATCAAACACGCTGTAAATTTCCATTCAGTTATCCAATACGTTAGGCAACTGTACGTAACTACTTAGGTGCTGGGTGCAGAAAAATGGTACTCATCAGTTTATCTGATGTCATTGCCATTTCAAACTACCCCTTTAAGGTTCCACAGGAGTTTCATCCGTTGGCATACTGACATTATCTTGCTTCTCTAAACTGAGTTAAAACAGAGACATGTTGGATAAGGCTAGTTTCAATAGACGCACGCTTCAGTGATCTTGATGGGCAAATCTGACTGCGATGTGGTTACACTGTTACACTGATACAGCTGATAATGTTGATTATTATAATAACATTGTGTATCTGTATGATAAAACACAGTAGTTCTGCAGAATCCCCACCAACACTTACAGAAAGGGAAGTACCTTTACAGAAGCTACAGCCCAGTTCATGGAGGTACGTAAGTAGCACTGACATACAATAATATACTATTACAAACTGTAAGGCAAAAATACATCAGTGGTAACTAACTAACTGTACCATGCCATGTTCAGCTAAAGAAGGTTAGCTAGGCTATAAATAAAATGATTCCTAGATACCACTGGACAAACATATATGGTTTGTAAAACAACAATCAGAGGAACTAGTGTTTTATAGTTCAAATGAAACCCACATGACAAAAAAGGGGAAATGGGTTCATAGTTAATACTGTATGTATAAAGGTGGTTTTTCCTGCAGTATGCCTATGTTGCTTAGTTTCCAAGTTAAGTTGCTTGCTTAGACATTATTCTATATGGGGAAATTAGCCTCTGCTGGGGAAGTCAAGTGGCTTGCTGTAAACTGGCACAATCGTTTGTAGCCCACCCATTTTCTGAGAGTTTAGTCAAATCCATCACTCTGGCAGTTGACAGTTAGATACAGTATTTGCATTATAGTTACAGTTACATCCAAAGATAATTGGCATTCTTGATGTTGTCTTTTAGTTAGCCCTTAGCTATATTACTTACTACTACTATAGTTGCTCAGAAGTGTATATTTTATTTAACAATTCATATTTACAGTATTTTCTAAATTATAGGATTTTAAACAATTAAATTAATTGTTAATTAATATTAAATTAATATTTAATCAAGTTCATCTCATTTTATGGATCTGTTTTATGGCCATCCATGGCTTCCTGAACAATTGAGGTATTAAAATTAGGCAACATGCACATAAAATCCATTTGTCACCAATCTGACGGGGAAAGGCAAAGAAAAGGAGGAGGCTAAAACTGGGTCATCAGTGGATCTTTCAGCAGGACAAGAATCCAAAACATTCCTCTAGATCCAAACAAAAATGTTTCACTAGCGATATAATAAAGCTTTTGCATAACCATCTTGGAGAGATCTTTTGAGATTCCTCATGGATGATAGGTCTCTGATCCCTTGCTTTGTGTTTTTTCACCAGCTTGTTAAACGTTACAGGAGAAGACTCAGTTCTCAGTCATCATTATTTCCTCATTAATATATATATTTTTTCTTTGATTTTACCTCAATGAGGTATTAAAGACTTAAGCACCTTATTAACTATGCAAGCCTTTAATTTTGGGTTGAACAACATTCTGTGAGACAAAAATTAAGCTCTTTAGCTATGCACACCAGTGGTGGTTTTGGCATCAGAAGACAGATTCGGGTCCAGAAAAGAAACTCATGTCTACCGTAAAATATGGTGGTGGATATTTGCTGTTATGGGGCTGTTTTCCAATTACTCAAAGACGATTGTTAATGTCAAATGCATAATACTCTTTACAAAGTACCATGATACTCAAGCCCAAAACCTAGTTGCCTCTGGCAGGAGGAGGAAAATTAGGGTAAATGATTTTGATGCCTATCTTTTTGAGGAAAAACAAGTATTACTTAAACCATATTTTACAATTCCAAAATTATTGGGACATACGATATTTATATTATCTATAATAGTCCTTTGAACATATTAGCAAGAGAGACAATTTGGAGTTAACTGTTAAAATGACTGAAGGGGCAGACAGCCTTTCAGTTACAGCATGTTAAGGAGGAACATACAGAAATAGTAGACTTTGGCTGCAGCAAAATATTTTCAGTAATGATTCAGCATTGATCTTAGCAATTCCACAAAATCTTCTGGCAACCCGTTTTCACTATAGTACACTGCTTTTGATCCAGTACGCAGCAAAAATAACAATTATCATCATCAAGTCAAATGGGAACCTTGGGATGATGTGTGTTATATATTCTTAAAAGTATCCCTCACTCCGGCCTCCAACATGGCAACATGCCTTGGCCGGTTGCAACAGCAATACTGTAAGGAAACAATACGTCACCCTGTGGTACTGTAAAATATTCCCCACAGTCAACCGCACTCCACAGAAAACCAATCTAGGCCAGGTCAGCATATTGGTAACCTCTGTTCAATAACAAAACAAATATTCATATTCAACCTTGTTTCAGATATAGCTGTTAAAAAAACACTAGCATGAATTATGTGTAAGACAGGAGTTTTTTGCATAACATGGCAGAGGCTTTGCCTGGGACCAGATATGCACACCTCTCAGACGAATATCTGACCACGGTGCTTCAAAGCTTCCAGCCAGTTTTGTTATTGTTGACTTCTCGTACTCCAACTAACAAGCTTTCTATATAGAGCTAGAGAAGTGCATTTCTGGTACAAAAGGCTAGGGCAACTTACCACATCAGTCCCCTGTCCACTGGATGGCAGGCCTCTGACACTCTGTCTTTTCAGTTCCTTCTGTACCTTCTGCTGGCTGTGACTGAACAGCTCCTCCATGCTCTTCGTGTCCAGCTCATAGGCTACAGTGGTCTTCTCTGCTGTCCAGATGTTGTGTTTGCCCACCACAACATGTTTGGGTATCGCATCCCAGTTGAAGGTTCTCATCTTGGAGCCACTGCGCTGAAAGCCTGATGACATGCCAGGGGGAGGAGGGCCTGGGGGAGGAGGGCCTGGGGGAGGAGGGCCTGGGGGAGGTGGTGGAGGACCAGGGGGAGGTGGTGGAGGAGGAGGTGGTGGTGGTGACGCAACTGCTGATTCCATCTTTACTGGGAAGGAATTAGATGGACCAAGGATCAGGAAAAGATCAAGGTCTCACCATTTTGGGCTTCATCATCATTATAGCCACATTATAGACATAAAAGGTCCCAGAAAGGTTCTGTAAATAAAGTTTCTTATCAGTAATTGTAAGGGTAATGTAATCGTTTTCCTTGATTGATCTCTCCTGTAAAGAAACAAACACTACCCTTAAACTTTAAAATCAGTGGCAGGTCAAGAGACTAACTTCCTCATGCTGTATTTTGTCCAGCACAGAACAGGGCTCATGAGAATTGTGGCATAACTGTTCAAATGAGACAACATAAATATCAACAAATAAGGATATATAGTTGACTGTGAATAAGGAAATGTAGTGGACAGTGACATTAGTATAATTTTTAAATATGTTGGCAGACGATATTAATTTACAAATTATATAATACCGCCTGAAAATGGCATACGCTACGTGCTCTTTGTGGCTAAGCTAGCATCCTACTCTACCAAATATGAGGGTTGACATTTCAAAAAAAGGATTAGAATTCTGTACCTTACCTGTTGGAAGCAGCGTTCTACAAAGAGTTAATCCATTTTGAAACCCCAATGAACTAGTTCAATCCGGTGCTGTCCTATGGAAATTTGAAAATCAGAAGTGATCGAGTTAACTACCACCTCGACACCAGCACTACCAGAGAAGTACATTATTTCGCAACTGTACCTGCCCGAAGGTGTTAGGGTGAGCTTCACGCCCGGTTAACCCCCTCACTGCCAGCGCCCATATTTCACTTACTATGCGTCTGGCTGCTTCCACATGTTGCACTGCTTGGTGCGTGGCCAAAAACGCACTTAACACTCCGTAGCTCAATTCTTCCTGCAGCTTAGTCATTATCAGGTCTCGACCCGTGGTCCTCAAGTCCAATCGACAAAAAAACTGCGTTTCACCAACTTTCTTTTCTTTTACAACAATATGGATTAACCAGAAAGGTTGGTTTTAGAAATGTCCTACTGGAGTTATTTACATTAAGGATGTAAAAACATGCCTCTTGGGCAACCGCAAGTGCCAGTAAATCCACGCCGTAACCTTTAGTAATGGGAGCGTTTAGTGTTGAACCTTTTTAGTATTATCCCAGATAGTGGACATGTTGACCAGGTCATAAATTCTCCAACTGTACAATTGGAATTGTTTTCTTCTAGTAGGCCTTTTCCGAAATACTTGACATGAGGAGATTGCAATCTCGTCAGTTGTAAATGAATGTATAACGCTCTGCCCAGCAGAATACCGACCAATCGCGTGAAGCTTGTCCTGTTTCATCACAGGGTTACAAAGCAATGACGAGTACTAAATTCCTCATAGAAAGTCAGCCGAGAAATACCCAGCCATACTCGTGTCACTAACTTAGTGTACACAGCAGACTCAAGTTGTCCAAGTTGCCAACTTTGTCAATTTGCCCTAGGCAATCGACTAACCCTGATCCAAGTTATGAGCAAATGTCATAGAAAAAATGTCATAAAGACAGGATGCTTAACTTCAGCATATTTAATTAATCAAGAATCCAATCAGGTGCGCTTTCAATAGTTTAGAACTTACGTTGTTATATAAAATCTAAAAAGGCAGTGACAGGAACCAACACATTCAGTTTTTATAAGCAATGGCCTTTTAGCCACTCAAGTACTGCCGCATGTAGAGAATAGAGAGCCATTTGATGAAGCAATTGAGTCTCTGCAGTTTAAGTAACAATGAATCCCCATTATGTGTACTAATCAGACCCTTCTACAGCCTGTAATGGCAGATGAATCCACTGTCAAACAGATGGGACATACATTATACAAACAGTTCAAACATACACAACACACAGAATGGTTTTTTTCTTAAATACCCCATCCTGAATCACATTCCAAGTGAAAAAAAAATCCTTAAAGAATCCTATAGGATTGTTCCAAATCATGGTAGATTGTTTAACTAGGGATGAGAGTAACCCTAAATCCAAAATTATCAAGACTGAATTGTCTAGACTAAGAAAAGGCCGTTCACTTCAAAGCAGTTTAACTGACCAGAAATCCCTTCTGACAGCTATCATTTCACTTTTCCACATACAACTGACATATAACAGTTTTATCTGAGGGAAAATTAACACAGCCCCCTTCTCTTCATTAAGTGCCCTAGGTTAGCCCAAATGAAGTGCAGTACTTTGGTAATAAGGTGTAATTTGGGATGCAGTCTAGGACATGCCTGATCAACAGTGACAGTAAAGACGACTATCACAAATGGAAGTACCAGTCATGTTTCAGCCATGTTTTGGATTGTATTGTCATGTATGTACATACATTATGGTAAAGTTCTAACACTGGTGATGATGCCAACAACATACTCAGAGGACAGCCAATGAGAGGAGGACAGAATGTTATTTCTCTAAAGCTTCTGTTGGGAAACATCCAGTCTCTATGGAAACATCATATCTAACTGTACACCATTGTATCATTTACTGTAGACCAGTTCCAGTTCCGGTTTAAAAGTTAGACAATACGTGAATTTAGAAATGGGAGAGAAAACAAAAGAAAAACTTAAGAACAAATCATCAGTGGAGGAATTTTTTCTGAACGTAGGTTAACTATATGCGAGTATTGGGATACAGGACAAAAGGGGTATAATAACAATCTGTAGGATCAATAATGAGGCAGATTATCTAAATGGTCCTTGTCACTGAGACAATATCAAGCCATCATTTCAGCCATCAGCAGTATACCAAATAACACACAGCATGTCAGATTCCTCCCTGGCTCACAAACTAATCTACCGGTTATTCCTTATCGGGAGCAAATACCGCAGGTTGTCCATCTTTATCTTCATGTACTTTATGTGAACTTGTACTGACCTTTCGAACAATATATTCTGAAATACCTTACATGACCCTTCAGAAAAACAGATAAAAAAGAATGATTACATTTATGTGCAAAGCATAAGCATAAAATAAAGTATGATAAACCAAAACCCACGCTTCACACCTACAAAATCACGACACTTTTTGTGACAGTTAGTAACAGCTTCAAATCTACATAGAATTGACAGTCTAAGAACAAATGAGCAAATTACTGACGAAGGTGAGTGACTAAATGAGTGTTCATTTTCCCTTAGTATCATCATGACTAGTAGTCTCTGGTTTGTATATACAGTTCGCGTAGATTTCATATATCCATCCATCCATCCATCTAGCCATCCATTTATTTATTTGTCTTGTTTATTCCAATCTCAAGTGTTTCTCTCAGTCTTTATATCCCAAATATACCAAAGACCTGATGGAGACCTCAAGGTTTTTGTATCAAGCATCTCAGAGTAGTGGTGCTAATCAAGCATCAAGTCCTGCAATCCATGCAATCTTCTTAACTAAGATCTGAACAGCAAAACTGATCCTAGATCGGTACTTGTACTCCAAGATGTTTGACATATATGCGCCCAGACCACTGGGAGTTGATCACTCTAGCTCTCCTCCAGCCAGGAGGGCTTGTCTGACCCCGGGGGCTTTAACTTGACATTGAATTGTCTCAGAGTCTGTTCCAACTGCTGCTGGTTCCCAGCAAAGTAGGCTGAGATAGCATTATGGAAGAGAAGCAGCTGCTTGTGCATCACCTTCACCTACACAAGACAGAAAGAGAAAAAGAGTTGGAGACACAAAGGAAGATATAGAATTATGGTACACTAACCGAGCAATCATATGGACTGTAACAGCAACTCACTGGACTGCTAGGTAACCCACCTTGTTCTCCTCCAAGAACTTGAGTTTGATGGTGACGTCGGAGCGTAGACGTTCATACTTGTCTCTCTGCACCTGGTACTGCTGCTGGGCCACCTCTATACGCACCATGGTGGCTGCGTCCCGAGGCCCCAGGCTCAACTCCTCCAGGTCAGCCCTGTACGCATCGAACTCCAGCCTGGAGGACCGAGGAGGACACCGCTAATGACAGCTTATAACAGCTAATAACTAACGCTGTCTTGGCCAGTTTGAGCATCTGGAGCAAACAGACTCTTAATTTCGGGACTTTGAGTCATTAAAATAGACACCTTGTCAACAATGCCAAGGGACTCAAGGGATGTGGGAAGCCATTTCACTATTGAGAATGGGTTAATGAAAAAAATGATTTGAGTTTTTGGTAGAGTTTGTCCCCCCTGGGTGACCTGTGTGGTCCGGGCATCGTCTCACCTCGCAGCCTCGTATAGTTTGATGGTCATCAGTGTGTCCTCCATGGTCTTGTTGACGAGTGTGTTGATACTGGACACAAAGAAGTTGATAGCTCCAAGCAGGGCCTCTCCGTTCTTACACAACAACTTCTGGGTCTCCGCGTTGTAGCCAAACTCATCCTGCAGCCACGCACACATGCGCACACGCATGCGCAGATGTGCGCGCGCGCGCAAACACACACGCACACACACATGCGCACACGTGCACACACACGCGCACACACACGAGCACACACACGAGCACACACACGAGCACACACACACACTAATAGAGTCGCTGTTGACTGGTTCAAAAAATGTTTAAGTTCCTCCGCATGCAGCAGTGCCTTCAACAGGTGTGCCATCAACAGAATAGTCTCAGGGTGCATCAATGCCTGGTTTGGCAACTGCCCCACTGAGGACACTGCCTGCCCTCCAGGACAATCACTCCATAAGGTGGCCCAGAAAATAAGTATTCCTGCTTCCCTCCTCTCCACCTAACTTTCCACCAGTCTCCACAGTTTACTTAAATGTTGGTTTGACTGCACTCTAGGAGGGCTTAGCTGTCACCATAGCCCTATGAGCGTGAACCCATTTCACTTTCAAAACTACAGCATTTGGTCTCCTCAGTTCCCAAACATTTACAGAGTGTTGTTAAAAGAGGAGATGCAACACAGTAATAAACATGCCCCTCTCCAAAATTTTTTTAAACATGATGCTGGCATCAAACTCAAAATGGACATATTTTTTTCCAAAACCAATAACATTTCTCTGGTTCAACATGTGATATGTTGTCTTTGTACTATTTTCAATTAAATATAGGGATTAAATGATTTGCACATCACTGCATACTGTTTTTATTTGCATTTTATGCAGCGTCCCAACTATTTGGGAAAAGGGGTTGTATAAACTGTAGAAACATACTCACTGTACCTCTCCTTTCTGAACCTTCCTCTCCCTTGCGCTGTACTGTACCTGGGACCATCTGAATACATTTGGCCCCAAGTTACAATTATTTATTGGATCTCTGAAAAATCTGTGTAGGGATTTAATATCTTGGGTCCAATATCACCTTCAGCTTAGGAGATTTCTGGTTGTGGTCTGTGGGTTGAAGGTTAAGAGGTTAAAGGTTCTTACCCTCAGTTCGGGCGATTTCTGGCTGAGGTCTGCGAAGGCGTCCCCCAGGGCCTGCTGTGTCTGGACCATGTTGTAAAAGTGGCTGGTCATGGCGCTGGTCAATCTCAGAACCGACTCGTACTTCCTTTTGGTGTCTCTGAGCACTTCTATCTGTGCCTCCAGCTCCAGGTCGACCGTCCGGGAGCCGCGGCCGAACCGCTCCGAGAACATCTGTTTAGTACACTGGGGTAGGCAATGAGAGGGAGACGACAGGGTAGACACGAGGGGAATCTGCTCGGTAAACTGGACAACATGACGGGACGTCATCAAAACACGGCAGTTGTTTACCCAGGAGGACATGTTTCCCACATTCTCATAAGGCTATCACCCGTGGCGACGCCGTACCTTGTAGGTGTTGATGCCCCACTTCTTGACGCTGTCTAATTTTTCCACGGCAACGCCCCGGTTTGCCTCCTCCGCTGACATGTTCTGGTTGCTGTTGCTGTGATGCATCCCTGACCCTGACACACAACATAATAAATGACACTCACAGACGGCTCCTTACCACGGTTTGGTTGCAGAGTCCTGTTTGATAAAGTCTACGGTCATTTACTAAACAAATCCGGTCAGCACCACAGAGAGAGTAGCGCTACCGCAACACAGGGTACGCAGAGGCAGTCTTCATCTTCATCACTGCTCCGGAATGCGAATACATGAAATCTTCCTTTTACGTACCAAGTATGTATCTGAGCCAAAGTATGTCAGTGAATGAGTGATGGGTTGAGATGACAGTGAATGTTCTGATGGAGTGAAAAGAGGTGGGCGGGGTTGCGTGGGTCTAGTGTAGGGTTGGACAATTGAAGTAAATCTACTAGGAACAATTCCCAGGTTTTCCAGAAATCCTGGTCACTAGATTTTTGCTTATTCCCTGACGATTCCAAGAATCTTGTGACTCAGATTTCTGGAAAACGGGAAAATATGTGATACCTGGAATTTGTTAACCCTAGTCTAGTGGTACCTGTGAATGGCTGGCTGGTCTGGTTCTGGTTGGATATCCTGCTGGCTGCTGAATGGCTAGAAGCCAGACCTACAGCCTGCCCCCTGGACTTCATACGCAGTTCTGGAATGGACATGGGAGGGGAGATGTGGGGTGATGTGATGTATCATATGGAAAGAACAAATTCATATAAGAAAAGGTGAGGTGAGGGGATGGTCATGGTGAGTCATGCATGCTTTTCATGCCAAAATGAAGGAAAAATATGAAACATGAACATAGTGAGTGGGGTCAATTCCATTTAAATTCGGCAAGTACCCAGGAATTCTAATTCAATTATTTTCAATGTTTTTTGGAGGATTTGGTTAATGTAAATTGAATGGAATTAAAATATAATTGACTCCAACCTTGGAAGTAGTGTATGAAATTATGCAAGTCACATGTTGAGTTAATTAACATTAAGTTAGCTAGTACATTTGGTTTGCAGACAATGTCTTTGTTAGAAACATTAACAAAAACATTAACAAAAACATAACACAGTAAATAAAATGTCTTGACAATTACATTAATTTGTTTAGTAAACATTGCTTGTTTTTGGTCAGTAAATATCCAGCGCCATGCATTCGTTATGCATGGGAAAAAACAGCAGCATTCCCTTCTTTCCTGTGACATCTGTAGACAAGAGGTACACAGTGTTGTTGAAGAAAGGGACATCAGCAGTGTCTGGGGCTGACAGTAATCCAGGACTCAGCCAAGGCCCATTCTCCTGCAGAACTAAAGGGTAACTAACAAAGTCAAAAAAAAAATCAAACAAGGCAGAGCTCCTAAAGAGGGGCATCTACAGTAATGAGAAGGAAGGTGTTTGAGAGGTGTAAAGCCACCTGTGGGCCGGGGTTCGGCTGCAGGGATAGAGGTAGAGGCAGGAGGCCATCTCCTGTCCAAATACTGAGGGTTGAAGCGGATAGCAGGGCCTGAAGGACAGGGGTTGGTTATGGTAGTCAGTTACAGAAAACAAGAAGCGGATATCAAAATCAAAATAGCCAACTACAGTAGAGAGAATGATTACTGTTACTTGTAGACCCCTGAAAAAAAAGAACGTTAGGTCCACATAGAATCATTGATGCCAGGATAGCATGCATCGGGGGACCTCTTGAAAAAAGAAGATTGCATTTGATCTTTACTATCAGGAAGACTACGATGGGGAAGAAAAAAATTTAGCATTTACCACTCTCTATGCTAACAACACAAACAAAGCACGCCTTATGGGACCAGGCTATTCATTAAAGCCTGGTCCATTACGGTAAGATCATTCCAGTTGAATTGATTATTCCAATTAAGCCTAAGTGGACTAAATTAAGTGGACATGGTGGTAGGAGAAAATCATTAGCAATAGGGAGAGATGTGTGTATTTGCACATGGGGAAAATGTCCACGATGTCATAACAAAAGAGAGCAGTGAGAGCAAGAAACAGTCATGTGTACCTTTTCATGGAGCTAAAAAAAAAGCGTGTACCTTTGATGGATGAGGTGGGTATGACGCCCCCTGCTGGCCCTCCGTAGCCTCCAGACACAATGCTGGTCTCATTCAGGTTGGGACCAGACACCATCACCTGCTGCAGGTCCTAATGAAGAGCCACAGCACATCAGTGGAATAGATACAGACTAACTGTTGGAAGCTAATGCACAAAGCTCCTAGAGTTTACGGTCAGCCTGGTGAAGACCTTTCACAGGCCTAGTCGTTGCTGCACACCGAGACTCACAGGCATGAAAATGGTTCAGTAGATTAGATGCAAAACTATTCAGTTGCAACACAGTTAATGAAGGTTTAATGTGGTTAGTCGGAGAAGTCTACTATGTTACACGTACACTACATCTAAATCTACAGGTCTGCTACCACAATGTAACACGCTCTCTCATCTTTTCTACTGTGTATCCCTACCTTCTCATCTAAGGTCCACTGAATCTTTGTAGCCTGCATAGAAGTGAGACATAATACAGTAGGAATAAAACACACACCGATATGGGATCCAATGAGAGGTCATCACACACAGTATACATCATGTAAATACTGTACATAGTGATGCACCCCAAATGGTACCCTATTCCCTATATAGTGTACTGCTGCTGACTCAGGTCTAAAGTAGTGCACTATAAGAGAAACGGGTGCTATTTGGGACACAAACCATTGACCCACCTGCTCCAAACTGTCATCTTCAGCCAGAGTCTCTCCATTGCTGTTGATGGGAATTTCCATGGTAGCTGCCTTGCCCATAAAACTGTCTGCCATGGTGATAGTCTGCAGGAAAAAAAAACATGTGAAAGAAAAAAAGAGAACATAGTCCCACAAACTGCTTTTAACATTAATGCTACTTTTTCAATGTAAAAATTCTGGAATGTGTGTCTGTTTCAGCATTATACGCAGCCTAGCCAGCTGTCATTTGTAGAAATGCAGTGTCCACATTCTTTAGCTAGCTGGCTGTGAGAGCTGTCCACTGGTACGGTGCTGAATGCAGGATATACAGTAACTTGTTCTCGCATCAATCACCTTTCACAACATAACATTAGGTTAATGCTAGATATGGCTAGCTAGTTATTCGTAATCATAATTCATGTTGTATCTAGCCACCTAGCTTTCTAGTAGCAATAACATTATATCTAGCTAGCTAGTTCCAACCTAGTAGCCCTAGCCAGCTAACGATAAGCTGCTGAAAATGATCTCTCAATTCGCATTATCTGCTAGCTAGCCGGCTACCTGGTGTAGCGTTAGCTAGGTACCTAGGTGCAGTAATCCAGTCTCCCAAAGTCAAACGTAGCAGCTTATTGCGAACCGTATTTGCTTTATGGTTAATACTATGAACGGAATGACACCGTTGCAATGTTTATTTTCCGTCTGTTGATGAACGCATGACTGTAGTCGTGATTCCGTTAGCATCCCCCGGTATAACAGAAAGCAGCCTGCAGATAAAAATCCCTACTGTAGCGCCCAGTCCTACCCCCGCCTCTCTTCTGGCCGGAAACGTAACGTTACGTCAAGTCGCCACGTTGAACATCCCCATCCTATGATCAATTCCTCCTCCCCTGCACCGCCCTGCACAGGCTGCACAGAGCGGTGGTTGGGGTGTATATGGTTTTTGTCTTATTTTGTTCTACGTTATGTTTAAAAGTTAAAAAAGTTGAAAAATTGATACTCTGTCTTTTTCATTGTTGTATTGCACTGAATGAGCCGCGTTACCAAGTTTTAACAGAGGGTGTCACTGCAACCACGGGGATTACTGAAAAGGTCTATTTGTAAATCCGACACAGTCATGGTTTGAATCAATGTTTACATAACTGGAGCATAGCCAGACATATAAGGTGTCTCTGGCATACTATTGTTGAAGGTTCTGGGTCGTGAAGTTTACAGATGTTAACAGAAGCACATCTGTATAAGAAGGTACTGGCTACTGCTTCAGTCCATGGAAGGTACTTGGAGGTAAATAGTTAGCATCTTTAAGTTTAGGAAATAATGTCGTATTTAATTTAGCTAACTCTTTTATACAAAGCAAGCTTACATTTTCTGTCCCCAGTGGCAGGTAGCCGAGTGGTTAGAGCTTTATACCTGTATATGAAAGGTTGCTAGTTTGAATCCCTGACTGAAATGAGAAAACATAAAACATGTCCTGTCCTTGCAGGGTAATTAACCTGAAATGCTCCCATGACAATGCTGTAAATTTGAATGGTTTCTTCTCAGTCAACATGGTAAAATAATAATACGGTGCTACCAAGTCACACATAATAGTAGAAGTCTATAGCTTTGTGAATAACACTACAGGCCCTACAAGAATACAGGCAATATTGAGGATTAGCGATATTAATGATATTCCAGTAGAAAGACAATAACTTTCCATAACATGATGCGTGGCTGCAGGAGTTAGGACTGAATAATTCCAGTAGAAAGACAATAACTTTCCATAACATGGTGCGTGGCTGCAGGAGTTAGGACTGAATAATTCCAGTAAAAAGACTACAACTTTCCATGGTGCGTGGTTGCAGGAGTTAGGACTGAATAATTCCAGTAGAAAGACAACAACTTTCCATAACATGGTGCGTGGCTGCAGGAGTTAGGACTGAATAATTCCAGTAGAAAGACAATAACTTTCCATAACATGGTGCGTGGCTGCAGGAGGTAGGACTAAATAATTCCAGTGGAAAGACAATAACTTTCCGTAACATGGTGCGTGGCTGCAGGAGTTAGGACTGAATAATTCCAGTAGAAAGACAATAACTTTCTATAACATGGTGCGTGGCTGCAGGAGTTAGGACTGAATAATTCCAGTAGAAAGACAATAACTTTCCATAACATGGTGCGTGGCTGTAGGAGTTAGGACTGAATAATTCCAGTAGAAAGACAATAACTTTCCATAACATGGTGCGTGGCTGCAGGAGGTAGAACTGAATAATTTGTCTCATAGCAGTCTAGGCCAACCTTTTCTTCAGAAGAGATGCTGCTTAAAATATCACACAGAAGAGAGCAAAAAGTACCCTATTTTGGATATTGTGCACTACCTTTGACCATGGGCTCTACATTGGAACCAGGGTTAATACTGAGGTTGTAGTCTTACCAACGACCTCTAGACTGGAACCAGAGTTGATATCAAGGTTGTTAATTTGCTCAGATGTCTCTTCTGCTTTTCCACAGAATAGTTGACTGGAACAGACTAGTGTGCTATACTGTATCCTCAGGGCATCATTCTATTCAGAGCATGTATGAAAGATTTGTCAAAGACATGCGGATCTGTCACTCGACAGCAGCTAGGCAGTTTATAGCAACTTTCAGTACTCTTTCTGATTATAACACTGCCAGTTTTTAACTTCCAGGAAAAACATCCTTCTACTCTGTGTTCTACCAAATGGCACTACTTACTGTAGTTCATTAATTTTGACAAAACAATACTACATACAGTAGGGAATAGGGTGCCATTTGGGATGCCAGTTCTGACTCACGCTGTGAGTCAGTCTGTTCATGAATGTAGATGATGTTACAGTTGGCTGGTGCTGGTGTCTGCCTCCTCCGGAACATGACCTCCATCTAAATAACTGTAAAGCAACAGGCTACAGGACTAAAATATATGAATATCAATGGAGAAGATGCTAGCTATGCAGCTTAAATTTCACCGTATTCCCTGTCCTGTAGCTGTAATATTTTGCTTTGTGAGACCATTAAGGGAGCAGGGTGCAAGTTGAGAGGGACTTTAGGGCTCCTTTGCTCATGTCATAAACTATATCTCCTATGGTAATACTCTCTCTGTGTAGCTCATCTTTCAAGGCAAACACCCAGAAGAGAATGTCAGACAGAGACTGTAAGTAGAGATGCAGATAAAGACTTAACAAACCTTTACATACCGGGTCCAGGATGTTTATCAGTGGAGGAAACATGAAGCAGAGAATTAGAGGACCTAGAGACACCATACACTTCATTTTGAATAAATACACTACTTATCAGCATTCAGCATCCAATATACAAGGCAGCTACAAACAGATGCTCTGGAGACTGAGGAGTGAGTCTGAAATAATAGCCTGTGAAAGACTGTGTCTGTGTTGGCCTTTGAAAAATAGATGTAGTATATTTTTCCTTAGAAATGGAGGAGAGTTACAGTCTCAACATCCTGTAACCCGCCACCCTTGACCTTCAGCATTATTCATGGAGACCAAAGAGGTGCGCTCGCTGGTCTTTTGCTCCTGACCTCGCTGCTCTGAATTTATGAACCAGTTGTTTTGCTTCCTTTGAGTGGAAGAGAAGAAAATCAGCTACCTGCCTTGCTTGAGTCGCACAAGACCAGAGGAAAGTAGAAATGCTCCGCTACTGGTACACCACTGTAAACCCAGAGTTGAGAGTAAAACATGATAAAACAATTTTTTGTTCTTTAGTCTACCCCCATAATGCTAACAAACTGAAATAAATACATAAAAGTAGGTAAATCAAATAGAAATCTGAATGCTCTAAGTCTGTACATGTCTATGGTTTGTAGAACTTGGATTGCAAGGGATTTGAGAAGTTTATGAAAAGGTCAGGAAAGATTATCAAGGAATAATTGACTGTAGAACAGAATGCACGATAATCTTCACTGCAAGAAAATATTGTATAGTCCTGATAATATTTATTTAACTTATCTAATGTGTGTATTCCCCAACTAAGAACACTATCTAAGTATGACAGTTAAAGCACGTCAGTGGTCTCCCCAGATGTACTGTAACTTGTATTGTACTCTACCAGGTTATGCAGATCTGGATCTAACCCAGTTGGCCAGTGCACAAAAAGCCACATGAGCAAATTGAGTTTAGTGGTAGCTATAAACAAAGAACAAGGTCCTTTTAAATGTGAATGCTTTATGTAAAGAACCCTGGTGAGTGCCAGTGTCACAGAGCCGTCACTGCCTCTGCCTGACTGCGTGTGAGGGAAGCGTGAGACATTCTCCACACTGCCCTCGTCAGTCCTGCCATTTCAGTAAAGCGTTCCTCTTGTGTTTTAATGATCATTAAGCATACTTCCAGATGTTGGCAAATACCTGTCCTGACAGACCTCTGTGTTTTAAGTGCAGCAATCAGAGCACCAAAAAGAGAGGAGAGGGACACAGTCAAAGAGGATATATATACTAAAGATGGATAGAAAAAAAGGACCTCAGAGAAACATGGCAAAACACCACACTGTGGATGTCTTGCCTGCTATGTCATTATTCGCCGGAAAACAATTACAAACACTGCCTGGTGTTTATAGTATGTAGCATATGGAGCTGATCCTTTTATAGTTTTTGTAATGTGCCATTTCAAACAAGCTGTCAAGTTCTTTTTCCCACCAAGTGGTGTAATCAGTTTTGTATCTTGGAGAGGGTAGAACATAATCATTATGGATCTTTATTTTGCATGACTATAGTAGAAAAGAAGCTTTCAAATCCCTGAAAAGACAACAAAAAATAGGATAAATTATTATTTATTGCCTTTTATTTTCATTTATATTCATCAAAGCACTAGTCTTTTTTGAATGAGGTCTTCTTCTCGGATGGCTTGAAAACAGTACATGAATGGGGCTACCTAGGTGGCACTGTTTCGTAACACCAAGCTGACCAATTCTATTTAGATTTCAGCCTTGACTATGCCACTAGCTGACAAGTCTCTGGGAAGTTGCGTTTGCAGTGAAATTGTCATGGCTGCCCAGTGAGAGGGAATGATTTCCGGGTTCTAGTGTCCTCTATTGACTCTAGTGGCTTAGGCACCTGGAAATAAACCTGAGTGAAGGTGCCCTCACACGCACTGAGCAACCTGACTCCTTGGTTGGAAGAGCAGTGAGGAACAAAGCAGAATGGCTTGGCCTAGGAGAATGCCTCACAAATCTGTTGGAAGATGTTGCAATGAGACTGGGTTCATCCACCTGCTATTGTTCTATAGAATTATAGAACAACCAATACCTGTTACAAAGTTCAAAAGTTTGTGTTTACAGTCTTACTGAAGTGCAGTGACAGGACAAAATTTGTTGCCTGACTACCCATCTCCATTGTTCTGGCCAATTGCATTTCCCATACATTTTTCTTTAACACATTGAGTCGGGATTTTCTTCCATCTGATTGCTCTTCGAAACTGATAGTTTGGGCCATAGCCGGTCTATATTATCCCATTATTAACATTGACAAAATCCAATCTCGTAAAAATTCCTTGCTCAACCAGGAAGTAAGTCTAGACTGGTGTCCTTACATACCAGAAGGAATGCACTCTCTGGCCTTCTACCTCCATTGAGTTCACAGGCACCCAAGCTGCCTTAAGATGTTCAGGTTCCATAGACTCAGTACCTTTGGAATAGGTAACTTGTTGGCAACTCAAACCATTGGAGTACTACAGATTTTTTTTTTTTGTCTTTTCCGGATCCATACCAAGATAAAACATTGCATATTACAAGCGCTAAGCAATGCACTACATGAATGGAATAAATACAGTATATCAATTTATTCTTAGTCGAGATATCTAGGTGGGGTTTATTTAGTAGACCTCATCTTAAGTTATAGTGGTGTTTTGGTTTCTTAAGTTTGTGTATTGAGTTTAGGTTTCTTTTGGTTTCTTTAGTTTGTGTAGTGAGTTTTGGTTTCTTTAGTTTATGTGGTGAGTTTTCGTTTCTTTTGGTTTCTTTAGTTTGTGTAGTGAGATGAAAGGCTCTCTTGAAAATACACTATGACATCTTTGTATAATGTCAGCCAGTATATATGAAAACCGAAGCTGTTTTCTGCATACTCTGTCATCCATTTGTGTGCATCAGTACATCCCCCAATTCTAATTATACCATGTTGAGACCTGCACTTTTATTGATGTATTTCTTGCATATCATACAACAAACCTATACCTGTATATAGTGGACAAGGTGGCATCTGGGACACAGCCCCTGTATCTAGACTCACTGACATCTTTTGTCTTCCTTTTCATTCCTCCTTTAGGAGCGTTGTTGCGGCTCACAGGCTGCTTGCTGTGCCAGTCTGCCAGTCTGACTCTGTGGATACCGTGAGAGCCCGGTGCCTGTAAAACCCCCAGCACCCCACCCCTTATCCCCCCCCAAAAACACCACAACTACGGCCACCCCGACGGTGCCTCCCACCGCACCCCAGCAGCAAGCCTGTGAAACACCCGTTAAATTCACCTGCAGCATCAGAGTCATGCCTGGTAAGAAACTGCCCACAAGTAAACACAATGAGCAATTTAACCGCCGTAAATACCAAAAGGGGCCAGTTGGCATTTTCACTGAAGCAAGACCTAAATACTCTTTTCTTTGGGAGTTGTTGCTAGCTAGCTGTGGTTGGCACACAGAGGGGTGTGCATGCATGCACACAGCAGAGCAAGATGCATCACATATTTTATGTGTTTACCTAATGGTCATCAGATTTGTTTTTTTCACTCTCTTATCCACCAAATACTTTTGATTCACAGTAGAGGTTAGGTTTTATGCTCTCCTATTTGGGTAAAACCTATTTTGTTTTTCTCATTTTACCATTAGAGGAGTTTTGCTGTTAGAATAAAGTTACTATTACAGTATGTACCGTAAGTGGAATCTTTGTTGAACATTACACTAACATGCTACATATCCAATGTTTATAACTACTACCTCCTTGCCTTATAAATGGAAATCAGCAGGTTGATTTACACTCCCCTGTCACAGTTCACATTTTAGCAAAAAGTTTAAGGAAAACATGTAGAATATTTTCTAAGTTAATAAATAATTTTAAAAATATGACGATGTCTTAGTTGCATGTATTCACACTCCCAGTTTTAATACTTGGAGGGAGCACACCTGACACCCATTACACCTGTGAGTGAATTGGACCATGCTCCTCCCAGACCCAGAACCATAGGGAACCCACCTGTAGTCCCCTTCTTCCCCACAACCCCAGTCTCCCTTCCCCTGGCACCGGGCTCTCCACCTCCCCCTCAGATCCTGTCATACATCCAGGCATTAACCGCTCATTGATTTACAGCGATGGCTGACACATATAATGCTTCATGCTGATTTTTATAAGATGCACCCTTTAGCTGGTGCCCCCCCATGCTGAAAGACCTACAGCATCTTAAACACACAGCTATTTAATGTTTGAAAAAATCTGGAAATAACGTTAAGGAGCCCAGATCCCTATTGAGAGAATTCTCAGACAGGAGGAGGTCTTTTGAAATATTCATTAGCAACGAAAGAGGTCCAGTAAAGTTATTCTTAATCAAATGATTTAGTTAAATGGGCCATTAGAGCTAAATGTAGAACAGTAAGAACAGGGCCCTCAGTCCTTTTAGGGCTCCCACAAGCATATATCATTGCGGTGTCCTAAATGGCACCCTAGGGTTTTCCATAGAGCTCTGATGAAAAAGTGATACACTATATTAGGAAAAGGGTGTCATTTGGGACATATTTCACCTCTGCAGCTTTCCTTTTCCCCTCCAAACCAAACCTCAGCCTGTCTGAGAATGGTTCGTTACTATGAGGTTGTAGTCAGTGCTCACAACACACAGCTATAAATTGCATGTGAACACGACACGACAGCCAGCTGCAGACACAATTGTTTCCCTGAAGTTGATTGTTTATATTCCCTGCAAGCTTCTTTTGGCTGAGAACATACAGACCCGGTCAGGTAATTTTTTTTTATTTAATAAAATAAAAACAACTCTTCTTATCCTCCTTTGGTTCTGGGACTTTGCCATCTAGGAACATCTGTAAAATCAAAACATTTTTGGATAAAGCAACAAACAATTAGCAAATGTGTCTTAAAGAACGTTTTGTTCAATGGACATCTATTACTCACCTGCCATTGTGGTGTTGGCATCCCTGTCGATGCCAACATTGTTAATTCTTTACAATTACCCCTACTTGTAATACTGCCACTGTTGCTACTATTACTACTACTCCTTTTGATGGTTCCTCAAATAATCTGTTGATGAAGAAGCCCCCCTACTCGGTCAACCTCTAAGGTTTCTTCAAAAGGTTCTTTGTAGAATCCTTTCAAAGACGTTCCCACACATTTCAATTTGGAGAACCCCTAAAAGATCCTTCAGGAACCTTTTATTTGTAGTGTGTAGTTTTCCTACTGTTATTTATTACTTTTGCTACTACTGTTAATATTAGTACTAATAATAGTATTATTACTTTATTTGTATACCTATTGAATGAAGCCATGGAGTTGTTAGAAATTACTAAGACTACTACCATGACTACCACTGCTACTACTACAAAAAGTAAAACCAACATTTCAGCCTTGCTAGGGAGGCTTTCTTGTACCTCATTCACAGTGCTCATGAACGGGATATCCCGAATTAGCTCCCAGCTTGTGTAAGTAAGCTGAATAAGAGCAACTGTGCATTCAAACATCGCAGTTGCTGTAATATTTAAAACATATAAAAATATATACTTAAAATCATATAAAAAAGGATTTAGATGGCACAATGATTTCCTACATTATTCTGTCTTTGTTTTTTGTGAAATTTAGTGAACTATATATAATGTAAGCAACCAGGGAATGACCTTGGGATTGTACTTGCGCTGTCATTCTACTATTACTGAAGATATACAGAATTATGGACATTTTAATATGTATTACAATGCAACAATTCTGCATCTACTTCAGCAAAAAATACACCAACTGGTTGTGCATCAAACTGAGAGCGAATTAAGAAATTTGATGAAAGCATAGTGCATATTATGTCAGTCATTTAAGATGTGAAACCATCCAGTCACATTAGCATGGGGTTGGTGTGGGAAGCTAAGAGAAGGCTTTGTGTGTGTCCAAAATGGCACTATTTATCGCCGTACATTTGACTATGGCCCTCTGTGTTCCATTAGGGACACAATCTGTGTATCCACAAGTCTCCCACCAGAGATGATGAATGTTGTTCAGAGTGCGGGAGGTTTCCAGGCAGTAGTGACTCTGTTTAGCCATCTCCACTCCTCTACACCCTGTTCTCATCTGCCCATTCTGCTGCCTGGCATCCAGGTCTGTTGGCTGTGGAACAATACAAACCACGTTCTCTATCCCGTCCTGCGTCCTTAACGGCTCCCTATCCCCTTTATAGTGCTCTACCTTTGTCTCGGGGGTTCAGGGAGCTTTGGTCAAAAAATGTGCCCTGTGTAGGGAAGACGGTGCCATTTGGGTTGTAGCCCAGGTCTAGGGTGTAACAATACAAACCACATTGGGGCTCCTTTATACTCATGCCAGATGGACAGCAGACCAGTCAAACTACAGTAAAATGGGAAACACACACAGGTAGCTGTGGCAGGCTACATCCAGACCTCATACGGACCACCAGGGAACAGTACTGTAAAATAACCTAGCCTTAGCTACTGGTGCTAAAAGGTCTGCGTTGTTAGGGGTCATTTGCATTTCAGGCTGTGTCTTAAATAACACCCTGTTCCCCATGTAGGGCACTGATGTTGAACAGGGCCTGCCAAAAGTAACGCACTACAGATGCCATATCTTAAAATGATCATTTTATTGTAGTAAGCTTACTACATTTTATTGTAGTAAGCTTTATAAACAAATTCAAGGTTTATAAAGCTTTCTAAAGTCAATAATATCCATTTTTAAATGTCAGACTTAGATTTGAACTAAAAATGTATTTAAACCTAAATTATGTTTTTGTCATGAATTATAATCCATTAAACATTTGTCGTGACTGCAGCATAATTTTTCTGGTGAAGACAATTGGCTCAAATTGAGATTTAGCATCTGTATATAGGGAAAATGGTGTGATTTGGAATGCAGATGAGGTTAAATGGTTTCTCTCTAATCCATAGTGACGGTTGCTGGCTCGGTAACACCGACAACAATGGTACATTCTGTTTCCATTGTGTTGCATACGATTTCTTCCTTACTGTATAAGCTATCATTCTTACTGCAACTGCTAGTAAAGTCAGGTGCTCTTTCCATGGGTTCATCCAAGAGTTCTTTTCCTCCACACACAAGCGCCTCAGGATCAGAGTGCTGGAAACCCTCCTGAGAATTTAATGGGCTGTTGGTGGAGCTGCAAAGCTGAGTGAAGTGAAATTCTGAATGTCACATTAACTAAATAATATATGGAGCGTTACATTCATCCAACGTGGGTGAGGTCACCACACAATGACCTTGAAATACCATAAACACATGAACATTTAAAAAGGTTTTGTTTTTTCAATGCACATCATTAAAGGTGTGTGTGTTCTCTGAACACAGCCCAGTTTAAGTCAGTCTGTTGATGGTTAGAGACAACTGTAGGGGATTATCTCTTTGTAGAGACAGTTCCCTATGTCACGGTCAAACCTGAAAAATTAGATGCATTCTTTCAATGGTAGAAACATTTCTTTCTTCTTCAGTATTCATCCAATGGTAGAAACATTTCTTTCTTCTTCAGTATTCATCCAATGGTAGGACAGCCTACTAAAATCCTCCCTCACATTCATTCTAGTCAGGCTATTTTTTTCTGGGAGATTTTTATAAACAGTGCGAGAAGGACCTTGGTCCTGTTTATCACAGCGGGGTGCTAAGCGGAGTATGCTGCCTCATTCTGTAAAACGACCATTGACAAGGAAAGCCAAACAACCCACTACAGCTGAATAGAAACCTCTGCAGATAGTGTCTTAATGTGGGTAAGAAATGGCACTAGTCCAAATATATAAAGCATTACTTTTGTCCAGGGAGAAACTTATAGACCATGGTCACAATCACTGTGCACTGTGAAGTAAATAGGGAGACGTTTGGGACGCACATTTAGACAATATCTACTGAGGTGGGGAATCAAGCTGTAAAGTAAAAGCAGATGTAGCGAAAGGCTGGAATATTTTCCACTTGAAGTAGACTGCTGATTTTTTGGACCCTTTTTCTCTTGCTCTCTCTCTTTCTCCTTTTCTCTGTGTCTCTGTCTCTCTGTCTCTGTCTGTTACTCTGTCTTTATTTCAATGTCTGTCTCCCTCTGTTCCTCTTTTGCTCTGTCATTTGTATTTTCTTGACAAATATCTTTCCACTGTGCACACTCCAATAATATATTCTTCATTGAAAATGTGCTGCTTACAAAATATAAATAATAAAATGCCTGCATACTGCTCTTAAATAATATTGTTTTATTAATGTCCAACACAATGAGTATTTCACAGACAATTTTGACCTGGGGACTCAATTGGAAGTGCACGTTTGACCTTGTCCAGAGCCAGGGGAGGCTGGCAGCTGAGCCTTTATCTCATCATGCACTAACGACTCCTTATGACACATCAGGCACGGCCAAGCTGACTGAGGTCAACCATCTTTACAGCATGACCTCCAGCACGTTGGACAGCAGGACTTTCTGGCTGAGCAACCAGTGTGATTAGAAGCAGCACAGCTTGGCAAGAGATGTATGTGAGGAATGCCTCAACCCAGGACACTCCTTAACCCCGTTGGAAGGTTACAATGAGACAAGGTCAAACTACACCAAAAACAAACAAACTACAAAATGGCCAACTCTATACTGCATTCTAGCCCTCTAGCACCGCACTAACGGACTATTATTATTAAGTCCATATCACACTTGTGACAACTTGCCAAAATTACAAGTGCGTTCCCACTTAGCACGCTGAGAAACCAAACATAATCCTGGGTTCAGGTTACCCCTGGAACATTTTCTTCCAGGGTTTACAGTCCCGCTGTCACTAGCATCTTACTCACCACCTCCGGGGGTCTTCACCACTAATATGAAAACATTACAAATAATAGTTGGCACTGTCTTCTGTACCTGCAGAGCCAATGGTAGTCTCCTGGGCCAAACAGTGAGTGCATCACAAATTACTCTCTATTTCCTAGATGGTGCCTAACCTTTGACCAGAATCCTATGGGCCCTAACCACAGGTAGTGGACCACAGTATATGGGGAATAGGGTGCCATTTCCATTCAGTCAGAGGTAATAGGAGGAGGCTGATGCTGAGGTGATTAGAGAGAGGAAACTAGAGAAGTTTCATCACAATCCACTCTGAAGGTCACTAGTAAACAGAACCCCATAGGATAAGCCCATATACCTCTTTCTGACTGTTAACAAATCTGGGTTCAAACACAGTTTGACAATAAATCTAAAATTCTATACCTTGATTGAGCTTTCTTGGCTTAATGGACCAATACAATTGATCAAAAACTCCTAAACCTGCCAACTTGGCACTCCGGGCAGGCAGAATGTGTGAAAGATTTCAACTAGTATCAGAAACTCTTTACAGGCAACACTCTCTGTTGGTAAAATGATAGAAATAAATATTTGAAGTACAACTTAAATAGTAATGGAAGCATAAAATACATCAAAACACTGGGAGGCTGGTGTGTCTGTGTTGGCTTTGGTTTGGCAAATGAGAGCAGCTCCAGAAAGGCACACAAATAGTTACATCTTGGTATTCAACCTTTCCATATTCATTACACCACATGGGACAGAGATAGTACTACATATTCCAGTACATTTCTGCATATTCCTATAATGGATTTTTTTGGAAAGTTACTGGGTATTTTGCAAACCTAGACAGGGAACCTTTAAATGGCAGTTTGAGCTTGCAGTCTGACATCATTTTACTTTAAGTAATTTACCATGAAACATACAGACATATACTCGCAAATGGTTTAGCCCCAAATCCTTTAGCTATACTGATGAAGTCACTTGGGAAAGTTAACCTGAAAGTAAAACCCTAGCTCGAGTAACCAGTCAATTGTAAATAACAGACCTAGAGTGACAGACCTGTCAGTTTTGAATTGTTCAGACTAACAGACATCTATCAGGGACATAGTAACAATATGAACTTTTGCTGTGTTGTCCTTTTCCACTTATCAGGAGCAGCTGATACACCAGTATTGCTACCTTTAAGAGAGAACATACTGAGAGCTGGGAGGATGATGTCAGATTATTAGACTCTCTCATCTCACTCAATCTGATTCAGACTAACTTTTCTATTGATAAATAAGATGCCCATGCTGCTTTAATATCAGCAGTGATTTAAAATCCTAATGATATGGATCCTACTGAAAGACCTGTTCATCACATTTCCCCGAAACATGTTTTATAACAAAGTACATTTGTGCTCATTAGTTTGCATACCCTGGCAAAAACTGTGAAATATTGGCATGATTTTGAAAATATGACTGGTCGTGCAAAAAAACTATCCTTTTATTTAAGGATAATGATCATATGAAGCCATTTATTATCACCTAGTTGTTTGGCTCCTTTTAAAATTATAATGATAACAGAAATCACCCAAATGTGTTATGGTACGGTGAGCAGCAGCGCCACCGTTCCGTGCACCTGCAGTTCCCATCACTCACAAACGCATCCCGGACTTGTCTCTGTCACATGTCTCCAATCATGCACACCAGGTCCCCATCACATCGTTTGTAAGTGTTTAAATGTTTCCCCTCTGCTCCCCGCATTTGTGGATCATTGTTGCTTGTTGTCGTGTTTGTTGGTGAGTGTTTGCTTTGCTGTACTGTTTGAATGTTTCTTTATAAGTCGCTTGTTGCGCATTTTGATTTCATCCAGTCTAGCTTATCGTCTGTTCGTTGTTTTTTTTTTTTTTGGTTTTTTGTTCAATTAAAAACCGCCGAACGTGAGAATGCCTGCGCCTGGTTCCTCTCCCGCACACCACCTTCATTGTGACAAAATGGCCCTGATCAAAAGATTACATACCCTTGAATGTTTGGCCTTGTTACAGACACACAAGGTGACACACACAGGTTAAAATGGCAATTAAAGGTGAATTTCCCACACCTGTGGCTTTTTAAATTGCAATTAATGTCTGTGTATAAATAGTCAATGAGTTTGGTAGCTCTCAAGTGGATGCACTGAGCAGGCTACAAATGTGAGGGCTGTGTTCGCCTGCGTGTTTTTGATTTTGTTTTGTTACATTGTTTCTGTGCTGTCTTGAACGTAGCCTGCTTTCCTGTATTAGTCTTCATTAGTTTCACCTGTGTTTCTGTTCATCCGCCCCCTCTCTGTTCCTATTTAGTTCAGTCCTGTTTGTAGCGTCCTTTGTGATGTATTGTGTTTTCGCCACTCTACTGAGCCCTTTCTCGTCTAGGCTTTTCAAGTTTCTCGTCTAGGCCTGTCCGTTTGTATATTTGACCTCGATTTCGCTCTTCTGTGCCTCTGCCTGATTCTGACCACCCTGTGTACCGACCCTTGCCTGCCCTGTTTTACCTGCCTTGTGGATTCAGGATTGTGATTAAACATAGCGCTCCATGCTTGAATCCTCTATCGTCTGTGTGTCCATGACAAGATACTGAGCCACGGGGAGCAGAAAAGAACTGTCAAAAGACCTGCGTAACAAGGCAATGGAACTTTATAAAGATGGAAAAGGATATAAAAAGATATCCAAAGCCTTGTAAATTCCAGTCAATACTATTCAATCACTTAAGTGGAAAATTCGGGGATCTCTTGATACCAAGCCAAGGTCAGGTAGACCAAGAAAGATTTCAGCCAAAACTGCCAGAAGAATTGTTCGGGATACAAAGAAAAACCCACAGGTATCCTCAGGAAAAATACAGGCTGCTCTGGAAAAAGACGTGTGGTTGTTTCAAGGAGCACAATAAGACGATACTTGAACTAAAATGAGCTGCATGGTCGAGTTGCCAGAAAGAAGCCTTTACTGCACCAATGCCACAAAAAAGCCTGGTTACAATATGCCCGACAATACCTTGACACGCCTCACAGCTTCTGCAACACTGTAATTTGGGGTGACGAGACCAAAATAGAGCTTTATGGTCACAACCATAAGTGCTATATTTGGAGCAGGGTCAACAGGGCCTATAGTGAACAGAATACCATCCTCGCTGTGAAGCATGATGGTGGCTCACTGATGTTTTGGGGGTGTGTGAGCTCAAAAGGCACGGGGAGTCTTGTGAAAATTGATGGCAAGATGAATGCAGCATGTTATCAGAAAATACTGGCACACAATTTGCATTCTTCTGCACAAAAGCTGCACATGGGACGCTCTTGGACTTTCCAGCACGACAGTGACCCTAAGCACAAGGCCTAGTTGACCCTCCAGTGATTACAGCAGAAAAAGGTGAAGGTTCTGGAGTGGCCATCACAGTCTCCTGACCTTAATATCATCGAGCCACTCTGGGGAGATCTCAAACGTGCGGTTCATGCAAAACAACCAAAGACTTTGCATGACCTACAGGCATTTTGCCAAGACGAATGGGCAGCTATATCACCTGCAAGAATTTGGGGCCTCATAGACAACTATTACAAAAGACTGCACGTTGTCATTGATGGTAAAGGGGGCAATATACAGTATTAAGAACTAAGGGTATGCAGACTTTTGAACTGGGGTCAGCTCGTTTTTTTCTTTGTTGCCATGTTTTGTTTTATGATTGTGCCATTCTGTTATGACCTACAGTTGAATGTGAATCCCATAAGAAATAAAAGACATGTATTTTGCCTGCTCACTCATGTTTTCTTTACAAATTGTACACATATTACCAATTCTCCAAGGGTATGCAAACTTTTGAGCACAACTGTATTACCAATTCTCCAAGGGTATGCAAATGTTTGAGCACATCTGTATATAATGCATTGGTTAAAATCAAATCAATTGACCATGACATGACAAAGTGGTTGAGTAAGGTTCAGAAAATCACAGCATTTGAGGTGGTCAGCAACAGTAGACTGCCAATTTCAATTTAAATCACCAGTAGATGGACCTTGTAGTCATCCAACTCAATCAGTAAAGATGGACCTCATGGTCATCCAACTCAGTCAGTAAAGATGGACCTC